>CAIGRP010066559.1:0-14982 GCA_903798385.1 Fraxinus cuspidata | reverse complement strand
TATGACAATTATTCACTTAAAGAGAGATATTTTTTGAGAAATTTTTTGAACCTACATTGTATTTATTTTTTCTTCATCTTCTCATTGAAACACTTTGATTGATTGAATCTAATTTTTTTATTATCATATTCATCAAAGTTTTTTATCTAACACTTGAGCTATCATTTATTACTATTCATTGAAGTGTTAGCCTCTCGTAGTACTTAAATTATTTGTTTTATTTATCAATAAAGATATTCCATTGTAAACTCACTTTGATAAAGTGTGGGTCGTGTTAAGTCTATTAAAGATCAACATTGTATAAGGAACGGTGCTCATTGTTGTAAGTTACCGTGTTGATCATATTAAGGTCCCGCAAAAGCTCAATAGTCGGTCGTTTGAGGTCCCATAAAGCTTAACATTGTATAAGGATCTGTGCTCCCTGTTTGTAAGTCACCGGAGGCATTGTAAAGGGTTGAATTGCACCATAAGTCAATCAACATAGTGAAAAGGCCTTGCTCGTATAGGGGAGCTTGATAACGGAGGACGTAGATCATTGCTTTGAATCGAACCTCTACAATTATATTGTTTGCATCATCTATCACTTTTATTTATCGCTTTTATATTTGTGCTTATTATTTGAATTAATCTATTTAGGCTTTACTTGCTTGAATTTAGATTAATTCTTAGAAAAATTTTAAAAACCAATTCACCCCCTCTTTGTTAGTTATTCTTAGAATATCAAATAGAAATGGATGGAAAATAGTTTAGAGCCGATTTATACCTTTTAGAGATGATAGATTTTGATGCCATTTTAGGAATGGATTTGTTGGCAAGTAATTACACAATAATACAATTCTTTGAAAATGATGTAGTTTTTCAGAAGCCTAGAGAAAAGGAGTTTCGCTTTTTCGCAATGAGAGTTTAGCCGTGACCCACTCATGTATCAGCTTTGCAAGCAAAAACGTAGTTAAAGAAGACATTGTAAAGGATTTTTGGTGATCATTATTGGAACACAACGTTCAAATTCCACAATTAGTGGTTTGTCGATAGTACGAGACTTTATCTATGTATTCCTTGATGCGTAACACCAGATAGGCAAGTGGAGTTTACAATTGACCTTGTACTTGGAGCGACACTAGTGTCTAAAGCTCAATATAGGAGGCACCAAAAGAACTCAAAGAGCTAAAATCATAATTACAAGAATTGTTAGATAAGGGACGTGTTTGACCAAGTGTGTCTCCTTGGAGTGCATCAGTGTTGTTTGTGGAAAAAAAAAAGACAGGTCGATGAGGATTTAAATTTATTACATAGATCTAAATCGATTGATTATAAGAAATAGATATCCCTTCCTCGAATTGAGGACCTTTTTCGATCAGTTAAAATGAGAAAAGGTGTTTTCGAAAATCGATTTAAGGTCAGGATATCATCAAGTAAGAGTCAAGGCAAGCAATATTCCAAAGAAGGTATTTAGAACTCGTTATGTGCACTATAAGTTCACCGTGATGCCTTTCGGATTGATGAATGCACTTATGGTATTTATGGATCTGATGAATAGGGTATTTCATCAATTTTCGGACCAGTTCGTCATTGTTTTTATCGATGATATTTTGTTGTAATCAAAAAACAAGGAACAACATGAAGGTCATCTAAGGATATTATTGGAAACACTCTGAAGGGAGAAATTATATGCCGAATCAAGAATTGTGAATTTTAGTTGGAGCGTGTCAATTTTCTTGGACGCGTAGTTATGAAAAAAGGGATTGAAATAGATCTTACCAAAGTTGAAACTGTAACCAAATGGCCTAGACCATCAAGTGTAAGCAAAATTCGTAGTTTCTTGGGTCTAGCAGGCCATCATAGGAGATTTATTGAAGGATTTTCCAAAATAGTAGGTCCTTTTATGCAACTAATCAAATAGAGGTGAAATTCCAATGGACGGAAAGGGATGAGTAGAGTTTTCAAAATTGCAATCTTACTCCTAAACTTTTTTGAAAAATGTAAATGAATCCAAAATTTATGAAAATATTAAAAATAACAAAAAAAAAATCTTTCTCTATTCTCATCCACCTCCTTCGCCTCCACCACCACCATCGCCGCTGCCAAAACCAACGAAATTTTCTTCCCAGACATTTACCAAAATACACTGTAACCTAGACCAAAAAGAAGCAAGCGAAAATGGGCAAAAAAGAAAATGTGGGGCAATATAAATTAAGGTTCTGCTTCATCGACAGATCACCATTAGCTCAGAATCAAAGAATTAAGGTTCAGAGAGATTGGGGAATTATTGAAGGGTGGTTGCCCCTCTCTGTTTACCCAGTGATTTCTTCATTTTTTCGAATCAAACAACCATTTACTTGGAATCCCATAAAGTAGAAGCTGAAGAACAACTAGAAAAATGCTTCCCTCTCTCTTTCATACACAGACCAACAAAAACATTCGTTCGGCTATTGTAGTTCTACTCTACATTATGAACAAACCTATCCTATGCATGATTTAGAGCTAGCAGTTGTGGTTCTACTCTACAAATATGGCGTCCTACTTTTATGAGGAAAGTGTAACATTTACATGGACCACAAAAGTCCCAAATACATTTTCACACATAAGGAGTGAGACAAAGAAGAAAGCTAAAATTGGTTAAGGATTACAAATGCACTATCCTTTATCATCTGGGTGAGACTAATGTTGTCACAGATGCACTTAGTAGGAAAAGGTAGAACTTTTGACATTTTTACCCACTACTCAAGAATAGTTGGTGAAGGAGTTTTAAAAATAAAAAATAGAGGTCGTTATCATATAAGTTCAAGAGTTTGACCAACTTAAATCAAGGAAGCCCAAGACAAGAACCTATTATTGAGAAAGACTAAGGCAGAAGTCGATACAAATAAGCGAAAGGGCCTTAAAATAGCTCATGATAATGCTTCAATATTTGAGGAAAGAATATTTGTACCTAAGAATAAAGATATTATGAAGGAAATATTAGAGAAAGCCCACTCTGCCTCGTACACCATGCATCCTGGTGGTATGAGAATGTATCAAGACCTTCAAAATACTTTCTGGTAGAGAAATAAGAAACTGACTATTGGATTTTTTGTGGAAAGTTTAAGATCTATCAATAAGTCAAAGAAGAACATCAAAGGTGATATGGACTTTTAAATACGTTGGAAATTCTAAAGTGGTAATGAGAATATGCAGCTATGGATTTTGTGGGTTCCCAAAATTGGCAAAGGGTCACAATGCCATCTGTCTAATAAAAGTAAACACATTTTCTTTTGGTTAGAATGCACTTCAGTGTAGAACAGTTTGTGCTTTTGTATGTCAAGGAAATTGTTAGGTTGCATGGAGTTCCAGTCTCCATCATCTTGGATCGAGACCTAAGATTTACTTCAAAATTTTGGAAAAGCTTATAGGGGCTATGGAAACAAAGCTAAATTTTAGTATTGTCTATCATCCTCAGTCAGACAGGCAATCTGAGAAGACTATTCAGATCCTAAAAGATATGCTAGGGGCATGTACTTTAAGATCTAGGAAGTAGTTGGGAATCACACCTACCTTTAATAAAGTTCACATACAATAGTAGCTGGCATGGATCCTTATGAAGCCCTCTATGGTAGAGGATGTAGATCCCCAATTCATTGGGATAAAGTTGGAAAAAATAGGTTTTGGGGCCAGAAATTATTGCACAAACAGTACAAGTAATTGATAAAATTAAAAGCAGAATAAAGTTAGCTCAAGATAGACAGAAAACCCGTGCAGATCATAAAGCAATGGAATTTGGAGTTGATGAGAAAGTGTTCCTAAAAGTTGCACCAATGAAAGGAGTTCTCAGATTTGGAGAAAGCGGATAGTTGAAACTTCGATTTAATGGTCCTTTTGAAATTTTAAAAAAAGTTGAAAATGTGGCATACCCATCTGGCATTTTCACCTGACTTGTGAACATTGCAAAATGTATGTACATGACCTCGAGCATGGAGTAAGATATTAGTTATTAGACGTTCAGAGGGATTTGTCGTATGAGGAGGCTCCTACAAAAACACTTGACAAAAGAATGCATGTTTTGAGAAATAAAGAAATCCCCTTAACTAAAATTTAATGGAGAAATCATGGAATAGAAGAGTCTACATGGGAAAGAGAAAATGAGATCAAGATCGTGTATGCATGACTCTTCAACTAGATAAGGTAATTTCGAGGATGAAATTTTTTTAAAGGGGTGAGATTGTAGCTCTCCGAATAAATTTTATGTGTTTTTTGTAGAAAATACAAATCCATTTGTGTATTAATTTCTTTCACATTAAAGTCCATAAGTTAGTATGATTGCCCAATTCATTATTTTATTTTATTTTATTTGGTGTAGGAGAATGAAAAAGTATATTAATATTGGGCTCATTTTATAGCTTGCATTAAATAGCCTTGGGTGTACTCAAGAAAATATAAGTTCGTCTAAGTTAAGACCAAGTTATTTCTATTTTAAAAATGTATTTAATATGTATTATTTTATTACTTAATAATATATCTTTTAAAATATTTAGCAAAAGAAAATAATATTTTATTATATAATCACGTTTATCGTTAATTTAAAAAAGGGATTTAATCATATCTAATTCTGTTATCCACAGTAACAATTTCGATTCTCATTTTGGCATGTGCACGTGCATTGGATATTTTTGCAAGTGACTGTGTAAATGGAGAGAATGAAAGATGATTTAAAATTTAAAATCTTCTAACAAATTATGTTCTTCATTTGGCATGTGAATAAAATTTCTAGAGTATATATATTGTATAACCGTGTATGGATAAAAATGGATGAATAATTGAAATTCAAAATCCAAACAAATTCTCATATATAATAATCTTGTATGTTCTTATTTTTCATTCATTTCATTTATGTCAAAAGAAAACATAAACCACACACACCCACTTTCAAAACTCTGTTCAGCATTTGTATACGTAATGAGTCAACCGGTATTTTTAATTCTACAACAAATATCTTTATCTACGGAAGGTTGGATACTAGGTGCAGTTGAACTGACCTTGTGATAATATATGTTTTAAGTAACTTTATGCATGAAATGCTAATTCACCAACAAGTCATTGATGAAATGAAATAAAATGTCAGATCTCCTTTGGATTTTCTCAATTGTTTTGCACATAAATGTGTTATATTCGATTGGTCTTTGACTGCTTTCAATGAAATGACGGTATGAAACGTCATAATTTACGTTTAAAAATTATTATATTGTTTTGGATTGCACAGTATCCTACCAAGTTTAAAAATGCTAATTCCTTCAATTTTTTAATTTTAATTTTTTGAAGTTAGACCAGTCAAACATGGATGGAAGCTGAGCTATTAATTAATTTTTTGTCGAGATATTTAATGTTCTCTTAAATTGATGATAATTGTTCTATTTTTTTGTGATTTAATGTTTGGATTGATTTTAATTCGGTTTATGGAATTTTATATAAATTAAAGTTCCAATTGTCAATTAAATATTTCCATATCAAGTATAATATATGAAATGATATCGATAACACCTCAAATTTTAAAGCAATAAAATCTGAGACGTTACACCTAATTAGACCAATGCCCACAAGAAAATGTGCAACCAAGTTTGCCATAGTTGTGGACTATTTTACTTAATGGGCTAAGATCGAGCCTCTAGCTAAAATCATGCAGTCAAGGACTATTGACTTCATCAAGAAGTCCATCATTTACGATTTAGCATCTATCACTCAATTGTCACAAAAAATGGCAAACAATTTAATAATTCAAGGTTGAGGTCCTTACGTAAAAATAAATAAATAAGTATCCAAATCACCCTTAAGACAATTGCCAAGTTGAAGAAGTGAATAAAAAAATGGTTTAATCGAACAAAACTTCCCTACGTTTGACAAGTAGTATGCAAAACGTCTATACGTTTCAAAATTTTGCATTTTCACATCTATTTCAACGTTTCATTGCGACAAACCTCATTTTCACATATTTTTAACGTAAAATGACCAATTTATCCTCCTATATAAATAAAACAAAATGAAAAATAAAGAGTAGATTGCAATCTTACTCCTGAACTTTTTAAAAAATGCAAATGAGTCCAAAATTTATTAAAATGTTAAAAATAACAAAAAAAAACTCTCTCTTCTCCTCCGCCTCCTCCACCACTGTTGCCGCCGCCAAAACCATCTGAATTTCCTACCCACCCATTTACCATAATACACTAACCTAGAGCAAAAAGAAGCAGGCGGAAATGGGCAAAAAAGGAATTGTGGGGCAATATAAATTAGGGCTTCTGCTTCATCGACAGATTACCATTAGCTCAGAATCAAAGAATTAGGGTTCCGAGAGATTGGGAAATTATTGAAGGATGGTTGCCCCTCTCTGTTTACCCAATGATTTCTTCATTTTTTCGAATCAAACAACCATTTACTTGGAATCCCAGATAGTAGAAATAGAAGAACAACCAGAAAATGCTTCCCTCTCTCTTTCATACACAGACCAACAACAACATTCGTTTGGCTATTGTGAACGCTCGGGTTTTATCACTTACCAAAAATGGGGGTCAAACATGGGCTTTTCATAAGATTAATGCTATTCATTACCATCTATTATGTTAATTTCCCTTTGAGGAGATTGACTAGTTGAATAGGAAGGGGCTATGATGATTTTCCCTTTATTTTTCGATTCTGAGCTAATGGAACGGGTATTGAGATAATTCGATTCGTATCTTGGCTTGGCAACCTTTGATGGTATTGAGATTATGGTTTCTTAATCACAGTGCAACCAGTTATTCCGATGGTTTTGGCGTCATAAACGTTGGTGGTGGAGGCGGAGGAGAAGAGAGAAAGAGTTTTTCTTTGTTATTTTTAATATTTTCATAAATTTTGGACTCCTTTGCATTTTTTAAAAAGTTAAGGAGTAAGATTGCAATTTATTTTTTATTTTTCTTTTCTTTTCTTTTTTGTTTTATTTATATAGGAGGGTATATTGTTCATTTTATGTTAAAATAGGTGAAAATGACGTTTTCCGCAATGAAACGTTGAAATACGGGTGAAAATGCAAAAATTTGAAACGTATGGACGTTTTCCACACTACATGCCAAACGTAGGGACGTTTTGTGCGATTAAGCCATAAAAAAATCAAGCGTACTTTGAAGGCTTGCCTAGACTAATTAAACGAAGCATGGATGTACAAGGTTCGTAGTGTACTTTGGTCTTATTGAACCATATTAAAAACTAGCACTCGTGAAATGACCTTCTCCCTATCCTTCGGAGTAGAAGCAATAATCCAACTCAAAGTAGAAACTCCTCCTCTTCGAACCACACATTATAATGAAAATGGAAATGAAGAAGCATTGCTATTGGGACTAGACTATTTGAAGGAAAAAAATAAGTTCAGGCTGAAAACAATAGTATATAAATAAAGGAGTTCTAGGTAATCTATAATTTATTGAATAACACATCAAATGAGAATTATTTTTGGGACGATTTTAACCCTACTATAATTAAATTATTTCAATAATACCATACTTTTCATTTTTCTATATGTAATAAATACTACAAAATACTTGTTATGTATGAATTTCGTGTTATTAATTCTCAATTAATTAACATTCACATTAATCCAAACTCAATGAATCTTGACTTCATAAATCTAAAATTATTATAGATGAATTTATTTATATTCATGTATAATGTGTGTTTAAATTTATGTATTAACAAATAATTTGTATGTATCAAATGTAGTATAAAAATGATGCTCATTTGTAGTATTTCATCAGCACAAAAAATTTAAATAATAGAAATTGAGTTTTGAAAGTACAATTTTATTTTCTTAAATTCTTATCCTAACTTTTATTTTATTTAGTTCATTTGAAACTCATCAAATCCACCTAGCAAATTAATATCAAATATTACTTTTACAACACTTATAAAATATTTCAAAATAACATGTAATTAACGTTCAACTTTGACTAGTACAAACAAAAGGTACGAAAGAGAGAATTTGAGGTCGGCGTTCTCGTATTAAGAAAGGTATTCATGGCCACAAGAGAGAGCTCAACTCTGGGTTACTCAACCTTAATTGGGAAGGTTCTTAAAAAGTAACTAAAATCCTCCCAAAGGGTGCATAAGCTAGACGATATGCATAAAAGACCTATTTATTGTGGAATAATGAACACCTCAAAAATTATTATATTATAAATAGAAGTTGAGGTGACAAAAAAACGTCATCCTACTTCTATATATTTCGAAAATATAATTCGAATAAAACACACCGCAAGTATACGGTTCGTTAACGAGTAATAAAGTGGACTTATTGAGTTCAAGTGTCGTCCCACAAGGATTGATTGGTTCTAATTCGAATTACCATGACTTAACCAAAACAATAAAAATGATAATGTTTGTTTTGATGAATTTATAAATAAGTTAATGATGCAGATGCGATTATGAAAGCTTTAACTAAATTAAATGAAATTTATGGTGAATGCAAGTTGAAGTTTTTCTAATATATAATGAATGTACTATGATGACAAATCCTTGTGTAATAATCTTTTTAAACCTAGTTACACTTTGACACATGATTGAAATATTGAAAAATCAATGTTCCTAAATTATTTAACAGTCTCTCTCGAATAAAGTCAAACATATTATAATATGTGACCCCGAGTATATCTCTATGAGGGATGCGAACATACAAGAATGCATGAGTGTTTGTGAGCACTTAAAGATTCACATAGGGCATATCGGTATATTTTTATCCCATATCGGACCCTATGATGATTTATTCCACGTCGAACCTATTTTCCTTCTTTCGAATGCATGAAATAAGTCACCACACTCACACAATTACGTATACAATAATTATGGAGAAAATGAAATTCATATAAACCATTCAAACATCTCAAAAACGTGTTTCGATGTCAAAGATGTAAAACTAAATTTAAAAATCATAGTACATAGTTCATCTAACCTAGTACAGAATTAACTTAGTCTAACATAGTTGAAAAAAGAAAATTAAAAAAATAAATAAAGAACGACGTCACAAATTCGATTTTTAAGTTTAATTTTCACTTCGTGATGTTGTTTCTCTTGTTTTTGCCTCTTTTCTTCTCTCAAAACCCTTATAAATATCTCATGTTGCGTTCTGGACGGCTCTAGGGTTTAAATACGCGACCATGATGTTGTTTCCTTAAGTGTTTTAATCATACAAAGAAATCATAAAATCGCGTCAAAATAAACCAATTATGCGACCGCATAGTTCAGAGACATGCAGTCACATAATAGACTTGAATTGGCACTGAATTTCTCTGAAGGAGACTATGCAACCACATAGCTTATGCGATTTCTGAATTCTTTCATTTTGGTCCTCCAAACTCCGTTTCGCGTTCCTCGACCTCTTTTCTCACTTCTTCTTCGACCAACTCTTCATTCCTTGGCTCAATTTGACCTTGACATCTTCACATCTTCAATTCCTCTTCCGGGGTCATCTTTCAATTATTTGCATCTTAGTCCCTGAACTTTGGTTTTCTTTCATTTTAGTCATTTTTCCACTTGTTTCTCCTAATTTTCCCCACATTCATCACTTTGTCCTGCAAAACATAAATTACATAGAATTAAGTTATATTCCAACATATTAATCAACAATTTTCCATGTTTTGACAGTAAGATAAGTGTGTAAAAACGCACTTATCAAACTCCCCCAAAACTTGAACTATTGTTTGTCCTAAAATCATTTTGGTTATTTTTCACTTGTTTCTTCTTATTTCCACTACATTCATCACTCGTCCTGCAAAACATAAATTACATAGAATTAAACTATTTTCCAACATATTTATCAACAATAGTCCATGTTTGTAGCTCGAAATAAATGTTTAAAATGCACTTATCAATTCCCTCAAACTTGAACTATTGTTTGTCCTCAAACAAAACTATAATTTAACTCTACATAAACATGGTTTGACAACCCGTCTTATCTTAGGATTGGAACTTAGTAATTAGCGAAATGAACAATTTCAATAGTGCAAAACTCGACCTGTGTGTGTGAACTCATGTAAACATATGATTGGCCCAACACCTGACCCATATTTCTCAAATATTTCCTTACTTCGATCGAGAGGTACACACACCCCCAAACTGATTCTTTTCACTCAATTTTTCCCGGGGTATATTCTACGTTGAACTTATTTAATTCTATTCCTTTCACTCTCTTAGTTTGGATAGATCTCACTATTACAAGTTTACACTTCAATGAGTCGAGATTCTCCTATATTTTTAATTCTTCAACCTTTAAGACTAAACTAAGTTACTTGCCTCTTATTAAAGGTATACTTCTATAAACCAAATGTGTGGGGCTTAATCAATGTAATTGTGTCCTTTTTTTTCACTCTTCATGTTTTCTCTCTATTTTTTTCTCTAACATCTTTTCATTTGTTTTCTATATAACCCATGTAACAAGCTTTAGGCCAATGACTCCCAAGTCAGATGACCATAGGGAATTATGTTTTAAACCACCCTTACATGCTTAATCACTCGAGTTATACATGTTCGAAAAGATGCTTCTATTAACTCAAAGATTAGTGCTATGCCCCCTTTTCTTTTAAGCATCCAGTATTTAAAACTAACCTATAACTTAAAACTTTCACCTCTTCTTCGTCTCATTGGTTTTAGACAATTCAAATAGGTTAATATCATGTACGGAATCCTTACTTGTCTCAATGTTCCCCCATAACTACTCAACCATTTCCAAACTACCCTATAGTTGGATTATGGATTAATACTATAAAGGTTATTCAGGTTTGGTTTACTGTGTTCAACTATTTTCTAACTAATGAACCAAATCACCAACTCAATATGTCAAATATGAGCATTGTGCATAGAAAATGTCAAGTTTCACACTAACAAGCTTGGACTAATCTAGCAGTACACTATTTCCATTATTCACAATTCATACCTATTTCAATATTCAACATCAAAGCTGGCAAAGTTATCAAACACACACAAATACACAAAACTATAACTATAATATAAGAAAACAAATAGATAAAAACACAAAATAATCGAATAAAAATAATGGCACTAAAATAGTTTAAAACACACAATTGCACTAAAATTGCAGTAAAATTATGATGAATGACACCCCTAAACTTATGTAAAACATTATCGTCAATGTTTGTATCAAAAATAAATTCACGATAAGGACAAATATACAATAAGATAAAATAGGGCTAAGAATACTCCCCTGATCGTACGGAAGTGATGGATAGAAACTGGAACCGGATGCGTCATCAGCTGATGGTGGAGGGAGTCGTGCGAGAATCTGCCTCGTCAACTCTAACTGATGTGTGAGCTCGGCCTACATGTCTTGAATGTGTAGAGACTGTTTCTGAACCTCATTTTCGATGTTACTCAAACGGTCCCAAGTCTCGTTAGCCCTTAACTGAATCCCGTCAACTATGCGCACATAGTGATTCAATCCATTTAGGATCTCAACCTCTCGTCTCGCAGCCAAAGACTCCCTACTGGTGGTAGAAGCAAAGTTTCTAGTGCTTAGCATGTCATCCCTAACCGTCCGGATATCCATACCCATGGCACCCACAACTTGTTGAAGACTCTCAATATCTCAGCTTGAACCGTTCATAGTGGCAAACATCTATCTCAACAGCTGTATGTCAACATCCAATGGTTCCGGTGGTGGTGTCTCAGGAATCTCAGCGTCCTCAGCCCTCTGACCCTGTACAGCCTGCTACTACCTTAGGTGCTCCCTCTCTTTGTTCTCTCTATGTTCCCAAGCTCGATCCTGAGCCTCCAAGGTAGTCCATTTAATGAAGGGCCTAGGTTTCTCAGGAAGCTTCTCGAATAGGATAGTAACATCGGTACGCTTGCAAATCCCAGTGATCAGACTTGGAAAAATTAGAGAATGGTGACGATCTCCCTAGACACCTTGAGAATGAATCTGATCATAAACGAAGGTGGCTAAATCAATCTTATGTCCTCTAACCAAGTGATAGATAAAACCGACCATCAAATTGCTGAATGTGGTTTGATGTGAGGTTGGCTCGATGTTGTGGTAAATAAACAACCATAGATTGGCTATTGATGGTGTAAGCTCAATCTGATGCCACACTAGAGTTTGTAACGGCCAAGCATCCTCGTACCCAAGTAAAACTCCTACGACCGTGTTCCAATGGAAATTTCCAAGAATAGGAACAATGTTATCCTTAGTTAGTTGATAATAGTCGTGTATTACCTCGGGTGTAAACATTATCCATTTGTCCCGCACCCATGTCTGGTGTAGATGTTTGGACCCAAGAATGTCGATGTCGCTGTTG
Source organism: Fraxinus cuspidata (assembly GCA_903798385.1). Lineage (NCBI taxonomy): Eukaryota > Viridiplantae > Streptophyta > Magnoliopsida > Lamiales > Oleaceae > Fraxinus > Fraxinus cuspidata. The sequence continues at coordinate 2,683 of CAIGRP010066559.1, read as the reverse complement.
ATATTCGCATAAAACTCGCGAACCAGTCCTTCATACACTGGGTGTGGTCTTTCTATGACTTTATCCCAACCACAGTTCTGTACTAAAGTAACTATCTCGAATCCGGGAAAATCACCGACCGTTTTGGAAGCAGTGCCCAGTGGCTAATAATATATGAGTATCGTGTGCTGGCCACTTGATTCAAAAATCTTTGTATTCTCCACTCTTGTCCTCTAGTCTGTGTAGTCCCCGAAGTAAAATCCACTTTTTCTTTTCCTTTGGCCATTCGCTTAGGAGGCATTCTGCAACCACAAGGAAAAATGAAACATTTAAGTCATTTGTGACGCATAAAGTAAATGATACGGGACTTGAAGATGAAATGGAACACATGAGCACCAAAGTCTCTAAACTTATGTCAAATGTATACATGATAGTGGAATAATCCAAAAGAGTAATTTAATTTACTAAACAAAGCATAAAACAATGCAACGAGGTCATGCTTAACTAATTGTGTAGTTAATTATGTGTATTAAATAACACAATTGTAAAAAAGTAGTCAACAAACCCAAATCCAAGTCAAACAATGAAAATTTTCCATTTAAAATCGTGTTCGACCAAGCAATTTTGCCTCCGGACACCGTCGAGAAAAATCGAAATTTTACCGAGTAACCTTTGAGCATATGAAAGAGGGTAAATTAGTTTCACACATATTCAAATTTGAGGTCAAACGAATGTTATTTGGATTAGGAAATTGGGGAACGAAGTGATGGACGTGAAGTGCCGTGTGCCTAGCCATGTCATGCCTATGTGTGGTCAAGTGTGGTTTTGGTGTTTTCAATGAACATCAACACAAAAAGCAATCCAAAATGCATATCAAAAATGTCAAATTTTAAATGAACCCTAATTCCACACTAATTGTCACATATGTATTTCATCAAACACTTTGTAAGCGTTTCATTTTCCATGGAAACTTCAAGATATGGGTACGAATCAAAACCATGAATTTTTTTTCTCAATTCAACTCAACAATCACAAACCTATAATCAACCTAATTCCCTTACTCCATCTCAACATTCAATTACATCCCCAAACAACAATGGGAAACTTACATAGAAGGGGGCAAAAATAAAGAACATACATTGATGTCGGCTTTGATATTGAAGAATAATGGAGACAAGGTGAGTGTGAGTGATGTGTTGTGGGTGTGTGTTGATAAGTGCCTTTTTTACACACTTATTTATGTCACAAGACATGGATTATTACGGAAAGTAAATGTGAATATGACTTAATTCTATGTAATTTGTGTTTTGTAGGCTAATAACGATGAACGTGGTGAAAATTTGGAAGAAAAAAAAGCTAAAATGAGCTAAAATGAAGCAAAATCAAAGTTTGAGGACTTAAGTGAAAATACTAAAAAGTCATGTCGATCTCACGATGAAGATTTGAAAGTGTTAGACATCAATTAGATTAGGAAAGAAGCCAAACGGATGAAATATAGTCGAAGTACTATTACATATCAACTTTTAGCCGAAAAAGTTATGCTTTGGATTTTCAGTCTTTGTTTGAGACTCATTTTTGACATAGGAAACATTCGAATTTGAAAACTTATATTCTGTAGATTTGTAGCCCTTTGCATTAGCTCTCCAACACATTTTGAATTACCTCAATCGGATATCGAGAGAGAGGTATGACCAAGCTACTAAAAATTGTCCGACGGAAAAAATTTATAACTATGCGGTCGCATAGTTTAAAATCCTTGCGACCGCATAAAATGTTTCAGATAATTTCAGGGAAAAAATTATTGTTCTATACAACTGCATTCAACATAAATATGAGGCAGCATAGTATTTTTCTGGGCTCNTAAAATGTTTCAGATAATTTCAGGGAAAAAATTATTGTTCTATACAACTGCATTCAACATAAATATGAGGCAGCATAGTATTTTTCTGGGCTCAAATTTCTGATTTCCTTATTTCGTTCCAACTCTTATGGAAACCAATCTCTGGACATCTATATAAACTACAAAGCCGTCCATAACTTGTGGGAGACCTAGAGGATGAAATTTTCAAGATTGAAGAGCATAGAATGAGGCAAAAAAAAACACAAATTCATCCACAAGGCGTGAAGATCCAAATCCATAATTAATTGGATGATATTGTTTCTTGATTCTTTTTCATGTTTTCTTCTTTCTCCTATACTAGGCTAGGTTAATCAGTGATAGGTGAATGATGAACCTTGTAATTTGTTGTTTTGATCTTTAGTTTTATATATTTGACATAAAAACACTTTTTTAAATTATAGAATGATTTATATGAATTAATTCTCTCCAAGATTATAGTGCACGATAATTATGTGGGTTTGATGATTTTTTTCATGCATTCGAGAGAAGGGAAATAAATTCGACAAATTTAAATCATCATAAGGTCCGATAGGGTATATAAATATATCGCTATGGCTTATGTGAATATCTAAGTGTTCATAAAACCGCATACATTCTTGTATATTAGTATCCATCATAGAGATATAGTCGGGTCGTATGCGAGTTTAGGTCCAACATTACTCGAGAGAGATTGTTGAATATGATAGGAACATTTATTCTTCATAATTAGATTCGTGTTGTCAAATTATAAAATTAGGGTTAGAAATAATTATTACTGGGGGATTCGGGATCCTAGTGCTTTCTTCATTTATAAATTATATAAAA
>CAIGRP010066558.1:0-38938 GCA_903798385.1 Fraxinus cuspidata | reverse complement strand
TTCAAATATAGTTGTGGGTTGAAGTTATTGTTTGATTGTGTTTGATATTGATAAGTTAAACTGGACTCGAATTCCACAAAATCGAAGGTTCATTCTGCTACAATTGGTATCAGAGCCACGTTGGTGGTGGATTTTCGATGCAAAACTAACCTGAAAATGCCCACAAACGAAGCAGAAACTGTTTGGAACAAACTGTGCAAAAAAATTCTCAAATTTCCTGACCTGTAAGCTTGATTTTTGGGCAATCTAGAAGTCCATTGGTGAAACGGAGACCAGAACCTTGATCTACAGACCGAGGTGCACCTGTGATAGGTGGACGATCGTGACGATGGGGAGTGGAACTCCGAAGACCGCTCGTGAGGGCGCGTTGAGCATTTTTCAGGCGACGTTATCTTCAAGCGTTTGTTACCTACATTTTTCTTGACATTTTAGTGTTGTCAATTTTCCGTTTCAGGTTATATGGTGAAAATTAGACGATTTTCCCTACACGTTTGTGATTCAGTTTGGTGTTCGATTGGTTGCTACAATTCCTAAAAACTTTAGGACGAATAGTGGTGGTCCTATAATGGTAAATTCTTGTCTCTCGTTATTTACGAACTCAAATTGGTCCGCTCTGGTATATTGGCTTATCCCAAATTTAAATTTCAGCATTAGCGCGTCATCGTATGTGGTGAAAATATGATTGAACTTATCGTGTGGGGTAATCATTGCTTGTGCTAGAAAATTAGGAATTATTTGTCATATTTGAAGTGTTGGATTTAACTACAAGTTGATAATTGCTTCTATGTTTAATTGTCTATATTGAGTGAGAATTTGAATTTTTGTTGATATATTTTTGTGTTGCAATGGTTATTCTGTTAGAACACTTAGACTTGACCTGTTTGGACATTCCCTTGATCTGAGATCTTGAGTCTCACAAAACCTTCAGAATCTAGACTGGTGTATACTACAACCTTATGATTACTTTGTTTACTTTGGTTGTTCTATTTTTCAAAATATTTTCACATTTCGAAGTTTGAATTTTTAATGGGAAATAAGACTTTTCAATTTGGCAACAAAACATGAAGGAGATTTTAGTTCAATAAAAAGTTTCAAAGGCCATAGATGGCTAATTTCCTACAAATTTGACAAAAGCACAAAAAGAAGAATGTGATGAACTTACTTTTTCAGTTATTTTATTTTACACCTATCTGACATTGTTTTGAGAAAAGTTGGAAAACTTGATTCTACAAAAGAACTTTAGCAAAAGTTGGATGACTTATATTTGTTAAAATCTACTCGTAATAAGTTGTAATTGCTTGAAAGATTTTTCAATTTTAAAATGGATCCTTCAAAGGATCTTGATGATAATTTGGATATTTTCAACAAACTTGTTCAAGATATCGTTAATTGTGATGAAAAATTGTCTAAAATGTATTAGGCCATTATTTTGCTTAATTCTATGTCTGATTCATATAGAGTGGTTAAGAACGCAATTAAGTATGGTAGATATACTCTAACACCCAAGATTGTCATAGATTCCTTTAGGAGTAAGGATATAGAGATTAAAGCTGAAAAAGAGAAATGGTGAGTTGCATATGATGAGGAGTAGAATGAAGTTTAAGCAAATGAATTTGGGCAGAGCTCAAGACAATAGTGATTCGAATAGTGACTCGAGTGATGAAGGTGCTAAGAAAAATGGCAAATATTGGAACAAGNGTTGCATATGATGAGGAGTAGAATGAAGTTTAAGCAAATGAATTTGGGTAGAGCTCAAAACAATGGTGATTCGAGAAGTGACTCAAGTGATGAAGGCAGTAAGAAGAAGGGTAATAAATGAGACAAGTCTAGTGGTAGACGGTGTTACAGTTGTGGTAAGAATAGACACTTTATTAGGGACTATCCCAATAAGAAGGATAAGCAGAAATGCAAGATGAGAGACTAGGCGAATGTGGCTATATGGTCGAGTGATGACCCTAGCGAGGTTTATTAAGAGTAAGCCTATTTATTGCATGTGAATCCATTTGTAATCCTTTCTTTATGTGTGTGATTGTTTAATTTTGTTGCATGGTTATATGTGCATTTCAATGTGTTTGATATATGCATTTGCATGAATTTGAGAGCAATTTAATTACTTGGTGTAACTGTCATGCATAGTGGGTTAATATACATTAGCAGTGAATTGTATGTCTGTTGATGAGATGTAGTATAGATGCCTATGTGTACATTGGTGGTTTGTACCCGGGATTTGGAGTGTGACATTTGGATCACGAGTGGAGAGGTGATCAAATGTTGAAATCATTTATCTGTGAAGAGACCTTGATGAGAGAGACATTTCTATCACTTCTGTTAGGTGGTGACCCATTATCCAATTAGGTTGGGAAAAGTGATGTGATGATGGAGGATTATCTCTCAAGAACTTAGGATCTATAAGGGTATACTAGTTAGACATGAGTTGAGTGATTAGTCTAGTAAATATGGTGGGTGATAAGATGAGATATGTGTTCTCGAAAAGTGAGCAATACAGAATGGGATATGATAAGTGTGGTGAGATCTTTTCGTGGGGTCATTTATGCATTTGTTGCATACGTGTTGACCGTGTGTTTGATTAACTTGATGTTAATATGTTGTTTTGTATGAACGTGTTTTTTTAAGAGATCAATGTTATCCTATATGATATCTTCATTTCATGATTATTTGTTCTTGATTAATTAATGTGATTATTTGCTCATACTTGGGTATTTGTTTGTGACCTTTGCCCCGATGAGTACATATAGCAGGTATGGTATGTTTTACGGGTCCGAAATACGAGGTAATGTCTGTGATTCCAATTTTATTGGTTGTCTTGATTATGCAAGATTTAACTCTTTGTTTTGATTGCTTACAGATTGATTAGGTATCAATGTGGAGATTTGTTAGGTTTTGATATCCAATAAATCTTGGGCAATGATGTTAAACAGTTTTGGATTATATTTCATAGACCTCAGTCGATGAGTGAAATAACTATCAACACAATCAATTTATAGGCTCAACCTGAAAACAACTTGGGCCATTGGAAGTAATTTATTTAGTTAAAGTTGCTCATGGCCACTATAACTCTTGGATGGTCCTTTTAATGTGTTGGCCCATTACTTTATTTCTTAGCCCAATTGATGACATAACCTAACCTATATATATGCAGATTTTGTAGTGTGGAAACATGTGTGGTTTCTGAATGTGTTGAAGAGAGAACCTATGGTTGCTTTCTTCTCTTCCTTCGTGTCCTGCCTTTTCTCTGCCTTTGTGCCCCCTTTTTGCAAACACCACCATCTTGTGTTCGTTGTGGGTATATTAGAACTGGTAACCAAAGAGTTATAATATTAGATGTAGGTTGGAGTAATTATTTGATTGTGTTTGATATTGGTAAGTTAAACTGAGCCCAGATTCCACCAAATCGAAGGTTCATTCCGCTACATCTTTCATGTTATATATATATTCATTATTTTTATTTTTTCTTGCCTAAGATCTCTTTCTGCGTAACAGATCCATGTATCATTGGCCAGTGTGTTAGATACATGACCCTTCATGGATTCTGACAATGTTCACAATAATGTCTTTAAGAATCTAGGAACAAAGAGATTTCTTAATTTGCCTGGGAATTTTGCTTGCTTAGTTCTCTTTCACGATATTGCTGACATTTTAGTTTATGGTGACAAAACTAATACTCATTGTATTCTCTGGTTTGTGAAGAATTCTTTGTATATATCTTTTATTTATTATTGTTATGAACCAACCAGGATGCTATAATAACTTTGATACCACTTTATTGTGAATCCGATCTTAGAATTAAAAATGAGAATAATATGAGAAATATGAAAATAGTGGATCATAAAGAAAACAAGATTTATGTGGAAATCCCAGAAAACCACGGGCAAAGGCGGATAATTCGCTATAATCAATACTAAGGAGTTACAAAAGATCTCTTTGAACCAATAATTAATTGTACTATTGGTCAATTCCAGTATGTGTTGTACACCAAATATTTATAACCAAAGAATATCTAAGATACTAGGAGAATTAATACATGAAGAATTTAATATAAGGTAAAATCTCAACACAATGAGTAAAACCAATAATGGAGAATTTGGAATGAAATATGAGTCAATTCACCTTGGACTCGTTCAAGACATCTTCAAGTCTCCCAATACTCCTTCAATAGTATTTCTAATCAAATATTTAACAAGAATTCGGATCATAACCAAATTTTAACAAACTTCACATTGATATGAATTTCATTACAATGAATAGAACTCAACTCTTTAATTCCAACAAAATTTTCCAAACAAAACACTCCACCAAATTACTCAACATCTTCCAACATGCCCTCCCCTGAGCATACTCAGTAACTGTGAACAAATTTCAAGCCCTGCTTACCAACAAAATTACATTACGTGCTAAATTTACTTGAATCATCTCATTCATTACCAGCTCCAGTCGAGCCACCAAACCTACTCGAATAACCACGAATGCTTCCAACTCCACCTAAGTTGTCAAACCTGCTCGAATCACCACGAGCAACGTGATCAACAAAATCACAACTAGCTCCACCTGAGCTATTGGAAAGTTCTTCAATATCATTACTCGAATCACCACGAACAACCCGATCCAACCAACTCTACCCGAGTTATCGCTTATCGAATCATAAGATGTAGCTGCGTTTAAAGTGATTGTTGAACTTTCCAAGGTATATAACCGATCCTTACATTGCTTCTTCTTCAACATTCGAACAAAAAATCTGCCATAACAAAAAATCTTGTTGCTATCCAAAGGAATCTCAAACTTCATAGTTTCCCTCCATGAAACAATTGAACTTATTCAAAACACGCTTTAATAACAAATTTGGACCTCTCAAGAAACCTCCAAAAAACCTTTAATTCTGATACCAGTTGTTATGAACCAACCAAGATACTAAAATCGGTCTAATACCACTTTGTTGAGAACCCAGCCAAATAATTAAAGACGTTAAAAATTTTAGCAATATGAAAATAATGAATCATAAAGAAAATAATATTTACGTGAAAATCCAAATCCGAAAAAACCACCGGCAGATGTGAATAATTCACTATAATCAATGAGGAGTTACAAAGGATCTCTTTGGACCAATATGTGTTGTACACTAATATTTATAACCAAAGAATCCCCAACAATGATCCTCTTAATTATGTGCTTCTATTTAATAAAAGGTAAGTTCCAATACAATGGGCAAAATCAATAATGGAGAATTTATTGAAATAAGAGTCAATTCATCTTGGACTCTTTCAAGACATCTTCAAGTTTACTACCAACTCCTAGTATTCATCCAACAATATTTCTAATCAAAGACTCAACAAGAATTCGGGTCACAACCCAATTCTAAAAATTATAATTTTATACGAACTAAATATATAGGGAAATTAGATCACATAATTCTTCATTGCCTAATTTGCATCAGTGGATCATGGGTTATGATGAGGTAGTTTATTTAATCGACACATTTGACATTGTTTTTGTAGTTAGGTAATTTGAAGGAAGAGTTGGTGTACATTAGCTTGATGGCTCAGAATCAAGTAAAAACTCTACTCTCAAATGCCACCGAGAAGAAAATAACTTCGTTGTCTCTTAATCTTATGAGTAGTTATTCAACATAGATTGGTGGCCATACTAGAATTTGATCAAGAAAAATGAAATATATGTCAATGAGTGGGTGTAACGCCAACTGAGGATAAATTGAGGAAAATTTTGATGGTTAAGAAAGATACATCGCACATTGGGTAATTAGCATATAACGCCCTCACATTTCATTGTTATTGTGGAAAACGTTCATACTTTTCATTTTTTGGCATTTTCACCTTTCATTGCGCAAACGGTCATTTTCATCCATTTTCTCAATTAAAAATTGTGAAATGACGAAAATATTATTTCCTTTAAATAAAACCAAAGGAAAATGGACAAAAACTAATTGCAATCATAATCCCAATTTTTTTAAAAGCGCAAATGGGTCTCAAATAAATTATTAAAATTGTAGTTAGTAAATAGTGTCCATATATTTCATCTTTATTGAGAAAAATGTCCACACCTTTCTTTTTTTTTTTTTGGCATTTTAACACTTAATTACGCATATTGTGAAAAACATCATTTCCATCCACTTTCTCAATAAAGAATTGTGAAATAATGAATATACTCCCATATTTAAATAAAAAATATATTTTTTAAATTCCTAATTCTTTAATAATTTATTTGGGACTCATTTGCACTTTTTAATTTTTTTTAAAATTTTTAAGTAAATTTAATTGAGACTTGTTTGCACTTTTTTTAAAAAAAGGGACTATGGTTGCAATTAATTTTTTAGTTTTTTTATTTAAATATGAGGGTATATTCGTCATTTTACTATTTTTATTGAGAAAATGGATGAAAATGGATAGAAATGATGGTTTGCGCTATCAAATGTACAATTGAGGGAGAAAATGCAAAAAAAAGAAATAATAAAAGGTATAGACGTTTTTTGCAATAATAGTGAAATGTATGGACATTATGTGATAATTACCCTTTAATAATTTATTTAAGATTCATTTGCGCATTTTAAAATTTTGGGACTATGTTTGCAATTAGGTTTTTCCTTTTCCTTTTGTTTTATTTAAAGGAGATGGTATTTTCGTCATTTCACAATTTTTAATTGAGAAAATGGATAAAAATGACCTTTTGCGTAATGAAAGGTGGAAATACGAGTGAAAATGCTAAAAAATGAAAGGTAAGGACGTTTTCCAGAAAGGTGAGGACGTTTTGTGCTAATTACCCATCGCGCATTTGGGTCTGCTATACGGTTCTACTATTTGCTATATCAGATAAATCACTCATTTGCAAACGCTGGATTTGATAGGGCCTTCAACTTCTTGGACAAATAGAAAACAAAGATCTTAGGGTATCAAAGAATTCATTTTCTCATATTTGTAATCATTAGTTCGTTCAACAATGCTTGTATCAGTTTATCACATGCCTTCATCCCATTATTGTTCGTTATTTAGGCAATGCGATGGGCAGTCTGCCCATTTCTGGGAGCACTTTCAACAATAATGCCTTTAATATACGTTCAGTTCACGAGTTTCTTAGAGCATGTCTGGTTGTGATTAAAAGTAATTCAAACTTAACTAAGTTACAAATTTTTCCAAACGTGAGTGTGGAAGTTGTCTTTTTTTACTACCAAAACTTACTTTTCAGGTGTACTATGATTGGAGCAAGGTTGATAATCATAACCCATGAATGGCGAAAACTAACATTTTCCTACACTTGCAACGGGTACTTGTTACTGTATTGTGTCATTTTGAAAATTAAGTGTTTTATTTTATTTTATCAATCTTTACGATATCTTGTGAACAACAAACCTATCTGAGATCTCTTAGAATTTGAGTGTGATCCGAATTTTTTATTGAAATAATTGAAGAATCCTAATTAAAGTGCTCGTCAATAATAATTCAGTTTGAAATGCTATTTGAGTTCTATATCAAGTTGAAATTCTATTTTGGAAGCCAATTGAAAGTTGAAAATTGGTATTGGACTTGAAAAGAAGTTTGGGATGAAGAAAACAACTTGGAGCGCGGAGCCGAGGACCCCGGAGATGGCGCCCCGGCGCCGTCTGTACCTATTCCGATTTAACGCATTTTTCTCTTCTTTTTCGTTTTGGACTTGGTTTTTTTGCATCACACTTCATCAAAAACTCTATTAGGAGGGTTTAAACGTCCTTTACATGTTTTCTATACATATTAGACTCTTCTATACAATTTCATAGAGTGTGAGAAAACAGATTACTAGAACTTTATGATCAATTATATATTTCTCCATTATTATTTACAATTTTAAAGTGTGAGAAAAGAGATTACTAGAACTTTATCATCAATTATATATTTCTCCATTATTATTATTGGTACAATAAAATCTCCTAATTTTTCTATCATAATTTCTTATCTTCTTTTATTCTTTTGCTTATGATCAAACATTATTATGTTATATAATTTCAACATCTCAATCCGGTGGTTGGTTTCATATCAAGTGGTATCGAGCGATACATGATCCTTGAATTCCTAACAATTGGTATAAGATATTTTGAGCATAATTAACACAACAAGATCTCTGTTATGTGCTGCTATTCGTGCAGGAGTCTGCGGTCAAAGGCAAACCATGGCAAGTGACGCTTGTCACCTTATTTCGAAAAATAGAAAATGTATGTTTTTCGAACATGAAAAAGTTTTTGATTTTCCTTTCAGATGTATGATGGACACCATCTTTTGATATAAGTAGGATTCTTGATCATAAAATGATTTTAGTTTCAGATTGTCAATTTTTTGGCTACTTGATTCTTGTTCTTAATACTGAGTATGTTATTTGAAATAATTTTTTAATTTCAAAAATTATTCTTTTTAGAGTTTTAGTTTCTAACAATCTGTGCAATACTTTAAAACAAAAGTACAATGATGTAATAATATAATTGGTGCTTCCCAGTTCCCAGCAATTGCTGCGTAGATTTGATCAATCCATATCGTATTAACATTGTTGCATATTTCTAGAATTCTCTAAACTAACTTGGAAAACAATAAAAGTTTTGGGATTAAAAAATTATCTAGAATTTACTAGAGATTCTTGGGAAGCAAGCAAAACCAAAATATAAAATAATGAAAATATCAGAAAATTTTAGAATTTCTTAAAGACCAAGTAAGATAAAATAATGAAAAAAATAAGAATTTTCTAAAGGCAAACCACCAATTTTTGTATGCTATAAATAGGGGATGACACTTCAATTGTTGTGCATATAAGTCTAAAAGCATTGCCATTGTAAAAGTCTCATGTCAATGTAAAATTATATTTTTCAGTAAATTGAAATTTCCTCCTTCAATTATCTTATCAAATTTAAAATTACTCCGTACTATTTTTATTCTACAAAATATACTTCACATAAACTACCAAATATTTCCAATCTATTTTACTTATTTCTCATACCAACTATAAAATATCATTAGTGGTATCTGAGCTTTGTTTGATTGATATTGGGCGTAAGCATATACGATGGCTCACGCTTTTCATTCATCAATTCCTAATCCCTACATTTAATGGAGACAACTAGGATTTTTAGTCCATTAAAATGAAGACTTACTTTTGTGTACAAAATTTATCGGATGTCGTCAACGACGGGTATGCTAACCCAAATGACATTTCCACTCTAACTGAAGCATAAAGAAGTAACTTAAAGAGAATCAACAAAAAGATTTTCTAGCATTACTTGCTTTACAAATGAGCTTGGAAAACACTTATTTTTCGAGAATTATGGTTTTTTAAATGGCAAAAGAAGCTTGGTATGAACTGAAGGAAGAGTTCTACGACAGTAACGAGGTACGTACTTGCCATTTTCAAACTTTAAGAAGGAGTTTTAAAAATCTAAAAATGAAAGTTTCCGAAACCCTCAAAAGATTATTATTCAAGAATAAATAAAATAGTAAATCAATTAAGATCTTATGGAGATGATGTTCCTAAAAAGAAAATTGTTGAAAAAATTTTCATTACTTGCGCAAAAATATGATCCAATTATTGCAGTTATTGAAGAGTCTAAAGATATAGATAAATTAACAGCTACAAAATTAATGGGTGCAATGGAATCTCATGAGAAAATATTAGAAAGACGTTATGAAATTAACACAGAAAATGCTATTAAATCCTAAATTAATATGCGATTTTAGTAATCTAAAAAATGTGGGAGAAAATTTAAAGAAAATCAAGAAAAAGAAATTGATAATAAAAGCAATCATCCACCATGTGGTGTTTGTAAAAGAAAAAAAGTCATTTGAAAAATGATTGTTGGTTTAAAGGAAAACTAGAATGCCGTAGTTGTAAAAAATTTGGATATCAAGAAAAAATTTATTGTTTTAAACAAAATCATCAAGCTAATTTTTCTAAATAAAAAGATACAGAAAGATGTCTATTCTATGCCTGCAACAATGATGTATCTGAAGACAAATTAGATACATAATATCTAAACAGTGACTGCAGTAATCACATGACAAAAGATTAAAGTATTTTCTGCGATCTGAATAAAATAAGCACAAAAATAAAAATTGGCAATGAAAATTTCATAGAGGCAATAGGCAAATGCACTATTTTTGTTGATACAAAAAAGGACGAGATACATTAATGAAGTTCTCGGGTCCCTATAATAGATCAAAATCTACTAAGTGTAGGTCAAGTGATGAGAATGGATAAATTTTACATATTGAAGAAGATTATTGTACGATCTGAAAGATAAATCCCAAGTAATTGCAAAATTCAAAAAGCAGAAGAATAGATGCTTCACAATCCAATGGAGATACATAAACAATGCGGCAATGACGACGCAAGTGGATGATTCATGGCTGTGGCACGGGGAGATTTGGGCACTTTTACTTCCACGGGTTGAAGATTTTTCAGCAAAAGAGCATAATGAGAGATTTACTAGTCATAAAGAAGATTAAAGAAGTTTGCGAAAGATGTTTGCTCGGAAAACAACACCGTCAACCATTCCAGTCTGAAAAATCTTGGAGAGCTAAAAAGTTATTGGAGCTGATACATACAGATATATGTGGATCGATGTGTACTCCATCACATGAGCAAAACGAGTACTGCATTCCCTTTATAGATGATTACACTAGAATGACATAGGTATACTTTTTGCGCGAGAAATTTCAAGTTTTTGAGATTTTTAAAAAGTTCAAAAACTAAGTCGAAAAGAAAAGTGGTCACACTATCAAGATAATGAGAAGTGATAGAGGTAAAGAACACACATCAAATGAATTCAACAAGTTTTGTGAAGATAAAAGGAATGGAACATTAACTCATCATTGGATACGTACTTGAACAAAACGATGTAGCAGAAAGAAAGAAAGAATAGAACAGTAATGGAGACAGCTAGAGCTATGTTAATGGAGAAAGGTCTTCCAAAAACCTTTTGGGCAAAAGCAGTAAGTAATACAGTGTACTTATTAAATCGATGTCCGTCCAAAGTGGTGCAAGACAAAACACCAGTTGAAGCATGAAACTGACGAAAACCATCAGCAAAGCATTTTAGAGCTTTCACCTGCATCTGCTACACACATATTCCATAAGTGAAAAAAAGGTAAACTCGACGAGAAGACAGAAAAAAGAATCTTCCTAGGTTATAGCACTCAATCTAAAGGCTATCGAGTCTATAACCTAAGAACAAAGAAGCTAATTATAAGTTAGGACGTTAAGTTTGATGAAGATGCCGCCTACAACTGCGAGGCTGATCATATGAAAGAAAAGTTATCAGCATCATAACACAACCACAAAAATAGGAGGTGATGTTGAGGAGAACAATCAACTAGAGTTTCCCCAGCAAGCAACGATAGAAGAACTAGTTAACTCACAAGATTCATCGCCAAGAAAAACACGAAGATTACCAGAAATATAGTAAAGCTGTAATTTGATTATCGTTGAATTTGAAAGCTACGAAACAACTTCAAAACAACTAGAATGGGAAAAAGCTATGGACGAAGAAATAAAAATGATCGAGAAAAATGACACTTGGGAACTTGTAGATCTTCCTCAAGACAAAGAAGTCATAGCAGTTAAGAGAGTCTACTAGACAAAGCTTAACGTTGATGTCTCGATCCAAAAACATAAAGCAAGACTAGTCGCCAAAGAATACTCACAGCAGTTTGACATCAACTACACTTAGACATTTGCTCCAATTGCACGTCTTGACACTATAAGGGCGCTGATTGCACTAGCCACATAGAAGAAGTGGAAGATTTACTAGCTAGACGTCAAATAAGCATTTCTTAATGACTATCTTGAACAAAAAAATTATGTTGAGCAACCTCAAAGGTACGTGGTACAAGGTAAAGAAGATAAAGTTCTCAAACTAAAGAAGGCAATATACAAACTAAAGCAAGCGCCACAAGCATGGTACAGCAAAATAGACATCTACTTCACTGAGCAAGGATTCATAAGGAGCCAAAGTGAATCAATTATATTCATCAAAAATCAAGGTACAAACAGTAGTACACTTATAATCTCTATATGTTGGTAATCTCATCTATACATGGAATAATGAAAGTATGATTGAGAAATTCAAGAAAGTCATGATGAAAACGTTCGAGATGACTGATATGGGATTGATGCACTACTTTTTTGAAATTGAGATAACTCAATCTGAAGATGGAGTCTTCATTGATCAGAAGAAGTATACCAGTAATCTTATAAAAAATTCAAGATGGAATGTTGTAAGACTATAGCAACACCTTTGGATAGCAATAAATCACTCAAAAATGAAGAATGTACTCCAAAAACAAACAGTTCACAATTTCAAAGCCTAATTGGAAGTTTACTCTATCCCACTTCTACAAGGTTAGACATTATGTATACAACCAGGCTACTTTCAAGATTCATGTAGAATCCAAGTCAAGTTCACTATGGAGCTGCAAAGCAAATACTAAGATACCTCCAAGAAAAAGACTATGGAATATGGTATCAGTCTATGCCTGACTCAAGAGTACTTGGGTATAAAGATAGTGATTGGGCAGGATCAGTGGATGATATGAAAAGTACATCAGGCTATGCATTCACACTAAGTTCCAGAATATTCTCTTGGGCATCAAAGATACAGGCAACGGTTGCACAATCATCAGCTGAAGCAAAGTATATTGCAGCTGGAATTTCAACGAATCAAACTATATGACTAAAACGAATACTTGAAAATATGGGAGAGCCACAAAATGTAGCTACAAAGATTTACTGCGACAACAAGTCTGCAATAGCAATGACCAAGAATCCAATATTTCACACCAGAACAAACACTTTGGCATCAAGTATCACTTTATTAGGAAAGTTAAAGCATACAAAGAGATATAACTCAAATATTGCAAGACTGGAGAATAATTTGCAGATATATTTACGAAGGCATTACCACGAGCAAAGTTTGAGTTACTACGAGAAATTATTGAATTTATCGAAATATGCATCAAGGTGGAGTATTAGCATTGTTGCATATTTCTAGAATTCTACAGACTAATTTGGAAAACAAGAAAATTTTAGGGGTTAGAGAATCATCTAGAATTCACTAGAGATTCTTGGGAATCAAGCAAAATCAAAATATAGAATAATGAAAATATCATAAAAATCTCTCTTAATTTCGTTTAATCTTGTCTAATCTACCCGACATGTTCAAAAGTCAGAAAAATATTGGTCATAACTCATAAGTGCCCCTAATTAAGATTACAGATAGCGCTATTTAATTTTTATCGGCTATTTTGATAAAATATTCTGCTAAGGTAACATTTTCATTGGAGAAATGACTAACCATAAAATTGTCATTGATGGTGCCAAGTAAATACAGCTTTGCAGAAGCAGAAATGAAACTGAAGTAAATTTTCAATTCAATGGTATATCTCAAGTCAAAAAAAAAATAGAATATATTTCTGCTTCAGGATAGCACACAGAGGGAGAGAGAAGGGAAACAGTACTTCTGGATGTGGAGAATGGAGATAAAAAACGACTGTCCAAAAATTTTCGAAATCCTAGGTTTCTTGTTTTTTCATGTTTTTCTTGTTCAAAATGCATGTGGCGGAACTCATCACCATAGATTTGTGGTAAAACTCTTTCTGTATATATGCATATAATTCCACACAACTGCATTCTTTTTAAATGTCAGTCACCAGTGACAGTTGTTTTTTAGAACTGATGGATATCATGTATTAATTGCAGGTGAAGTCGTGCTCATACACTAGACTGTGTAGCACAAAGAACATTCTTACTGTGAATGGAAAATTCCCAGGCCCGACTTTGAAAGCTCTGAGAGGAGATAAATTGATCGTCGAGGTTTATAACGAGGCAGAATACAACATCACGTTACACTGGTAAGTACACATGTATTTTTTAGTATGCTCCTAGGATGCACGGCAACATCTAGAACCTAGCATTTTCGTTGCGGAAACTTTTGGAAATATGTCGAAAACTCGAAATAAAGGTTTCCTATTATTTCTATTTTTTGTTGAAATTCGAAAACTCCACTAAAAAGAAACATTGGGTCAAAATATTCGAAACTTTCCCTAAAAGAAAAATATAATATTGGACTTTGAATATTATATTAATGTTTGGTAGTATTTCTAAGTGTCAATAATATATTGGTCTTATGGTATACGTGGATATTTAATTGTGGTTCATACGGAATGTATCTAAATTTGATCATCTTTTAAAAAAAGTTAGCTTTCCGAACATGCGCAAATAATTGATAAAAAGGTCCATCCACTATTCCAACTCCCTATCCAGATGAAGAAATTATATTATTCTAATAAACTTCCATCCAAGAGAATTTTAACGGGAGAATCGGCAATCAATTGAAAAAGAATTATAAAGTTCAAACTTTTGTTAGGAACATAAAAGTAAGTACTTCGTTTATATTTTGAATCTTTTATTTTTTTTTCTTTTATCATTAAAATACAAATTATTTATTCATTATTAGAAATTCTTTAAGATGATATTGTATATCTGTTACAATTTTCCTTAGATTAGTTTTTTTTTTTTAGTTAAATATTGAATTTATTAAAAAAATAAAAATAAAAATTCAGTTTTTATACAACGTATCCACTCTAATGTATCCTCTGCGTTTCATGTTCATCTTTTTTCAAGATTAACGTTTTTGTGTGTTGCATTTCTTTCCATTTCTGTGCAACCACTATGCTCAACTGACTCGACAAAATGTAGGAAAGAGATGTCATGATATTTTTCGTAAAATATTTTCTGAAAACATGATAAGTTATTGTTTTCGAGTATTTTCAGGCATGGAGTGAAACAACCTAGGAATCCATGGTCAGATGGTGCTGAATATATCAACCAGTGCCCTATCAGGCCGGGGCAGAAATATACTTACAGAATTCAACTGACTACAGAAGAAGGAACAGTATGGTGGCATGCACATAGCGGGTGGGCACGAGCAACTGTTCATGGAATGATTATTATTTATCCTCGGAATGGAACTGTTTATCCTTTCCCCAAGCCTGATGAAGAGGTTCCTATTATTCTAGGTATTAATTGACTACAAATATCGCAATTTAAGCTTTAAAGAACTTGGGAATACAATGTAATGACCCTAATCTCACATTGCCAAGTTAAGTTTTAGCTTCTGGGCATATGATCACTTGAGCACGCCCTTACAAGCCGGTTTTAAGAGTGATTTTCTGTTGTGAGAGAAGAAATACAAACTTTAAAATCAACTTCTGTGTTATTCGTAATTATTACACATGGCCTGTTATGGCAGTAAAAGATCTTTAACTGACCTAATATTCGGAAACAAGATGTAGTTTGTTGTCGTTGAATCTTCATCTTTTACAGGAGAGTGGTGGAAGAAAAATGTGATGGAAATAGTAGGAAATGCAAACAAGACAGGAGGAGAACCAATATTATCAGATGCTTATACCATTAATGGGCAACCGGGTGATTTATATCCATGCTCCAAAGAAGGTATACTGTTTTCCCATAAAAAAATTAATTAATTATCACAAAATAATTACTTCACGTAAACCTGAATTCGTCTCCATTTTGCTGCAGGAACATTTAGAATGGAAGTAATGCATGGAAAAACATACCTGCTTAGGATAGTCAGTGCAGTAATGGATGAAAATCTCTTCTTTTCCATTGCAAAACACAAACTCACATTAGTAGGAACAGATGGATTCTATACAAAACCATTTGAAACAGATTACATTATGATCACTCCTGGACAATCTATGGATGTTTTACTTAAAGCAAATCAATCTTCTAATCTCTACTACATGGCAGCTAGATCATATTCATCTGCATTTGGGGCCGGATTCGATAATTCTACCACAACAGGGATCTTACAGTATAAGCAAAATGTTTTCAACCTTTTCTCCTCTGATCCTTTTCTCCCACCCCTCCCTCCATATAATGGGACACCGAAATCGACAGAATTTACAGAGAAGCTAAGAAGCCTAGCAAGCAAAGAGCACTCGATCGAAATCCCTTTAGAAATAGACACACATTTGTTTTTCACAGTTGCAGTAAATTTGCTGAATTGCACGGGAAAACCATGCAATGGCCCTTTTGGTAAAAGGTTTTCAGCTAGTTTGAATAACATCAGTTTTGTCTTCCCTTCAAGTGATATTCTTCAAGCTTACTATTATCAAATTCAGGGTGTATTTGACAAGAACTTTCCAAGAAAACCTCCTCATAAATTTGATTATACAGGCAATAATTTGCCGGATAATCTTCTGACACCGGGTTTCGGAACCCGGGCTTTGGTTTTGGAATACAATGCTAGTGTGGAACTGATATTTCAGGGGACTAATGTGCTAGCAAGTGACAACCATCCGATGCATTTACATGGTTACAGTTTCTATGTTGTTGGTTGGGGTTTCGGGAACTTTGATCCCAGAAAAGATCCCTCAAGATATAATCTTATAGACCCTCCTCAGCAAACAACAGTTGGTATTCCTAATAATGGTTGGACTGCCATCAGATTTAGGGCAGACAATCCAGGTGAGTCTATTTATTCATTGTTTATCTTAGTCAGAAAATAGTTGAGAAAATTGTTAAAGAAAGACTTAGATCGAGAAAGAAAATGAAAAGATCCTTGCATTTTTAAAAACACGTAAATATGCCATACTTCTAAATGAGCCATTTCTTTCTTTATATCTACCTTGTATCTCCATCCTACCCCTCCATATGTACTATTGAGTCTTGGATTCCATCTTAAAATGTCAATGTTTTAAAAATGAGTAATTCAAATTATTATATGTTCATTGTTATTTTCATATTTGTCTGGACCTAATATATTGATCTAGCACTTTGTTAGCTCGTTTGAGTTTGGTGGACTCTGATACCATATTGAGTCTTAAAGTTCTAAGTTAAGCGTAATTTACATCATCTGAATATGAAAATTATAGACGAACATAAGTTCTACATCAACTACACACACACATACCGTTGTAGGACTTACACTCAACATGTCTCGGCCTTGCATTTCATCCTTTCTACCAACCTTCCCTCATTTTCTTCCTTCATCTCTCCTCTCCCCCTCTGTTTCACCTCCTGCCCTGATCCAAAACCCTCGTTCTCCTAAGACCCCTGTCCTCCCTACCTAGTTCCCACATCCCCTTTGTTACATTTTTGTGCTTGCATTGACTCGGTTTCATAAGCATGATCCGACACGACAAGACACGTCCATGCAGTTCTTAGGCTCATGTATGACTATATACTTTGTATATTTATGCAGGGGTATGGTTATTGCATTGCCACTTGGAGCGACATGCAAGCTGGGGAATGAATACCGTCGTACTAGTAAAAAATGGTGCTGCTCCTCAAACTAAGATACTCCCGCCGCCACAGGATTTGCTCAGATGTTAAGATATGCCACCGATCGTATTTCACAACAAATTTCTGTTTTTTTCCCTTTTTATTATTATTTATTTCTGTTGTCACAAACACAAAATGAAGCACAATCAAGGAAGAGGGCACATGACAAAAATTTTTACCTTAAAATGTGAATTAATTAAAGGATTAATGAACTAATATTTAACTAGAAATTATAACTTGGAAAAGATAAAAATATCCTGGGACAAATTGGCCGAAATTAATTTTTTTTGAAACTCTTGGCAATTATACTATATATTATCTAATTAAAGACGCTTGAGGAATTGACAATTAAAAAATCTGAATTTTTCTAATATTTTCAGCAGCATGAAATTGAGATGCAGAATCTCCATAATTACTTTTATTCAGAAAATAAACTTTTTTTCTTAAAAATAATCACTGTTGAAATTAATCGATTATAATCTTTAAGACTAGTAATTGGGCCTCAATTAGTTCAGGAACCAGCCGAAGCCCAAATTAGGAGCCCAAAATGATTTTTGACATTGACAATTATCAATTCATGTAAAATTAATCAAATTACATAAAATGATGTAATATATGATGGAGTTGCACGTAGAGAAAATATTTGTCACATTATTTAGCTCACATTTATCAGTACTATATATTTTTCTATTAATGTGAGGTAATGTGACAACTTTTTTTAAAAATATATTCATTTATTGCTGTGTATCGTCTTATACTATATAAATATTTAATTATATCGATGAAGCAAACGTGTTATATTTTATATCAGCAAATCTACTACTCGTAACATAGCGTGATCAATAAAAATTAAACCTAGTACAAAGCGATGAGCCACTTGTCAAAATGGAGCTCAACGAACTAACATGTCAAGGAGACGAGTAAAAGTAAAAATAATAAGTATTAGATCATGTACATAGTTAACCATTCTAAATTTTCTCTAAATATATAACCCTCTCCAACATATTTTGCAATAAATAGCATCGTAATGACAATATTTTAATTTATTTTTTCTTGAGTTATATTTAGTGGCATCCAGTTGACGCCCCAAAAATACAGTGATACAAATGCATCTAGATAACCAAAAGAATAGGGTCGGCTATAGTGATGGCAACCAAATCCGCCCCGTGATGAATAAAAATAAAATAAAATTATTGATGTAGTTAAATATAAGTTGAACCATAACTTTGTTTTGGACATTGTTTCAAGTGCTTACTTTGGATATTGATGTAGTTAGTTTAAGCATTATTTGCTTTGGATTTTAAAATTTTGGATTTGTATTTTAACTGAAAATGTCTGAAGAAAAAAAGGGGCAAGCTCGCGCCCCTCCCCGAACCCGTCCCGCTGCCATCTCTAGTCAACTATGACTATAAGCGACGTATGCGATCGCCTAAAGCCCCGTTATGATGAGAATCTCAAATTATGTAAAGTTAGTTGACTAGTTGAAGAAAAATGAAATTATAACTACGAAATTCTTTAAATTAGAATTATCATATGCAAACATAAGAATAAATAAAATTTGAAAATACAAATATCTCTAAAAAAGATGATATAAATGACATAAAATTTATCACATAAATATATCACGGTCATTACTTTCTTTAATATAATTAATTTTACACTTTATCTTTCATCATTTTTGTTTTTCTTAATAAGAAACAAAAGGTCACTTTTCTCACTTCAAAATTTATTGTCATTACTTTTTCTAATGCTCTAATGGTGTGTGTTACACTTATTTAAGAAAGGCATTGTTATTCATTTCTATCTAGATCCTTACATTTTGTTTTATTTGTCCATTTTTTCAATATTTTAATTAAGCTAATACTTCTATGTGATATGTAATATGGTTTGTAATTTTTCGATCCATTTATTATTCATTTTTTTTTCATTTTTTATGTTTGTAATGGAATTTAGATCTTGTATTTTGTTTTCCTAGTTTCCTAATTATGTTTAATCGTCTTTTAATTGTATTTAATTGTTTTCTAAGTCGAATCAACGACTAATTTTAACTACACATTTCATGGACCATCAACTTTTCAATTACAAATTTCATCATTTTTTATTAAAATCTGCTAAACATCTAATTATAATTTCCATCAAATGGGACTTAATATTCACAGGAGCCCCATATTTGAAGTTGGCCTACGGCCCCAAAATATGAGGGCTGGCCTGCATAAGAATGTGAATTCAATAAAATGATAACCTGAAAATTGATAAAATTATTGGTTGAATTTATTTTCCTACCTAATTTGTGTAAAAATTGGAACCAAGTTAGATGTGTTGCACTTTACCTGTCAGCATTATATGGAAGAATCGCAATGTATCTTTCTTCTCCCTATTAATTGCAATTAGAGTTTCGCACGCTTCTTGTCGTTATCTCTACATTTTCTACTAAAATTTCTCAAGATTTATTTATATTTGATTTTCTTCAAAACCATGGAAAACTTGCTTCGTAAGACAGTATGTAGCAATGTAGGCAACAAACCATTTTACTAGCCGCTAATGACGATATTTATGATATAATTAAAATGGCGGGTGATGATGAATGAAGGATGGTCATTGTCTATATTACGTTGTAAATATAACATTGGAGTTGGATAGTAAGTAGTAACATTATAATATTCACAAAAAAAAAAAAAAGAGCATCAATTAATTGCGACGTCAGAGATATGTCGAACTATTGTTTGAGGAATTATCCATTTGTACAGGAAAAAATTTTACAGAAGAAATACAGATACTCACATGGGAGGTGGGCGCCATGCCATATTGCTTTCTAAACTATTCAACATGCATATATCGCTGAACTAAATTCAATATATTATAATTGTACGTTGCAGTCTTAAATTGAATTTAGAAATATCAAAATGCTAGCTCATGAGTTAAGTAAATTGATAAATACACTTTTCACCGTCATACATTCATCTTGTCTATCGTTGTAAACGTCATGAATTTAACATACTCAACCCCTTCTATATTGTTTTATCCTAAATCTAAACTTTAAATTTGAAAAGTTTCCTACTATGCTTCATGGATGCATATTGATTTCAAAGATGGAGAAGAAGCCGAGCTTGCATTTGATTTCAATTCAAAAGTTGTGATCCAAATTGTCACGAGTGCAACCACTAGACAACATTATTATAGGACAGTGCAAGTGGACTTTGTACTGTTGTAACAAGTAGCTTTCCTCCTACGTTTGAATCATAAGTTTCTGAAAGCCAATCAAATTTATGTTCCGATCCAATAAGGTAAAACATCCTAAATTTATTCAACAAAACATCAAGTTCATGGCTCTATTCATTGTACCACAAATAATCCACTTTTTGTTTGTCAATATTGTAATCTGGATTTTATGCTTTTGTATTGTAAAAAATGTGAATTCTCTATGTCGCGCCGCACATAATAAAGTCCTAATTGATTTAGCTAAAAATCAAATTTTTAATAAATTTTGCTGAAAGTCGGTAAAAGTTTTTTGTTCCATAAATATGAAGTTGAAAATGAGTTTAAGAAAAAATGAATTTTAAAAAAGGAGGCCAAACAATGACTAAAATTACGACCTATTTAGTAGGGTTTTAATGTTGAAGGCCATCCATTTGCAATAGTTTAATAATAAAAAATGAACTGACGGACCAACCACGGCCGTAACGTAAAGGATGAGAATGAATTATGGAATTCCTAATTGATCCACGTGATATTTCTGTATGCCTTTTGGCGGGGCATAAATTTTTGTAAAGAAAATGATAGAATTTTTTTGTAGCATTGCTAAAAT
The DNA here is from genome assembly GCA_903798385.1 of Fraxinus cuspidata. Taxonomy (NCBI): domain Eukaryota; kingdom Viridiplantae; phylum Streptophyta; class Magnoliopsida; order Lamiales; family Oleaceae; genus Fraxinus; species Fraxinus cuspidata. The sequence goes on along the minus strand of CAIGRP010066558.1, from coordinate 17,787 downwards.
CGAGAACCTTATTTTAGTGCACTCTACGATGTTTGTTACATCATAATCTAGTTCAACACTTGAATGGAATTTTCGAATAACTGATTGAGACGAGTCATGAATTCATCGTTCTAAACATCCAATATTTCTTAATATCTTTTCGACCTAAGAATAGACCATACATGAACAAGATTTCTCATCTAATTCCTCAATCGTGGTGTACCTAATAACAAGACAAGAGTCTTGATGGAGCTTGGAGCCATATCATTTGTATTGTTGCAAAAGGCATGATTTATTCTAGCAACCACCACTATATAATGCACAATTATTGGAAGGCAAGGATTTCTGAAATTTAAATTCGGCTAAAACAATAATGATTTAGTGCCTTAGGTCACAATCCCATTTTTTAATGGTCGAGTAGTTTTGATTTTGTGAACATTGTTAATCAACATAATAGCAAGTTTTAGGATGTTAAATATTAGTCCTCATCCATAAGGCCACCGCCGGTCCATGATCGCGACAACCGACGTGTCCCTCCCGGGATTAATGATTAAACGGCTTGTCTCATAGTCACATCTATGGTTAATATATTGGAGTGGTTCTAACATGCTAAACTATCATAATATGAGAATTAATTGTATGATTACGTTACTATAATCTTATGGGACCCACATTTGTTTAAGTACTTCCTAATAATCATTATATATGGTTGAAAATAATCCCATGTTAGTGGGTATATGCATACAAAAAGACGTATAAGATTGTCGAATTAAATTAAATAATTGCGTAAAATATTATTTTTATTTCAAGATTAATTTATTTTTAAATTAGCAATGACAATCCCTATGTTGTCTATTATCATAACACAATATCATGTCGATTCACTCTCAAATTCTTAACATTTAGATCAGTCCAAATAATTTATTACTATAAGCTTGAACCATCAACCAATTATATTGACATCTTACCGTCCATGCTACCTGGATTGAGATATATAACCAAACCAAAAAGGTATTAAAAATTCTGGTGAATTATGAGATCCCAAGTAACAAAGTATCCTAAATGGAGTATGGACCGACCATGTGTACCATAAAATATGTGTTCACAGCAATTTCGACATTTTTCGAGTTCATAATTCTTTAAATAAATCGATGCATACTTGTTCAGCTCAATTGCATTTAAAGAGCTTTCGAACATTTTCATAATGGGTGTGAACTAGTTCGAGACTTGGCTTGTTACATTCCTCGCTCTTTCTTGACCTTAACCCACATTCAAATTTTACTTTTATTTTATTTTACCATTTGAATACCTGTATACCATAGTTCTAAGGGTGAAATGATGAATCTTTCGTTAAGAAGCATCTACTTTATCTCGACAGCAAAGAGAGGGGACTTCAAATCTGAGGGACCCTGCCCAATGCGACTTGTGTTCGTGGTCCACACCGCTGCTTTTTTTCTAAATTTGAGCGTTCAGAAGAGTAGATATGAGACTAGGGTCGTCATCCATAAATAATATCGAAATGGCATGAAAATTTCAAAGCTTATGACTTACGAGTATGACTCACCTGCCCATTCTACTGGCAGTAGGCCCCACAATCCTCTCTCGAGCCAAAAATGACAGCTGGTAAATCACCTTGGTGGTGGCTTAGTCAGCCGAAAATCACCCATAATTAGGTCACCGACCAATCACGGGCCTCCCGAATCCTTCACGAAAACATGCGCAATGAATTCCAGACGCACACAGTACTCGTACGTATGATAAGAGAGAGATTATAAGAGAGATAATTTTATGCTCGGCTCGGCTCAACTCGGCTTGGCTTTAGCTTACACTGTCATCTACTCAGCAATTACAAGTTTGGTTTGAAGCTACTCAATATACCCCACAATATGTTATTTATTTGGAAAAAACCATGTGTAAAAACTTCTTGCTTACAGAACTTTTACGGATGCTGCGTTGATTGGACCAATTTTTTTTTTTTTCAACTTCCAATAAAATGTCGCCAAGAGTCATCCGTAAAAAAAATTATGTGAAGAAATTCTGTATGTGTAGCATTGTTATATTTCTTTGCTTATATTGTCAAATATACATTGGGTTTCATCACGATTGCCAACCTATCACGTCCTTGTTTGGTCAGGAACAAATGTAAATTAAAATGTAAGTCAAGGTCGATAATGATTTTTAACTAATAGTTTGTCAAAAGACAACCATCAACTAACTAACCAAGTGTGTGCTTAAACCTGACAAATGTTGCATGTACTAGTAAGTTTATAGGTTATGTATGAAATGGGAATCATTATCAATAGAAAATGGAGATTATTTACGTGTGTCAAATTCTCCTCTTCGTGAAGCATGTTTATTTTAGGAAAGAATATGTTGAGGTGAAATAGAGGTAGATTATTGTAGTTTCCACCTTTTCTCCTCCGCAGTTTCTAGATATTATCATTATTGATAATTTGATATCGTTGTCTTGTTTAGACGAGTCTATTGTTTGGAAGGAGATTTTAGGTGGTCAATTGCCTAACTAGTTTTGTCTATCCAAGAAGAATTACGCTATTTGTACATTAATTATTGACATCTTTATTGACATTTAATAGTGTGGAAAAAAAATTTTGATTCACTTTATTATTGGACTATTTTAAACACAATTAACTTTTTCATCCAATATTTTGTCAATTAATATTATGTCACTCCATCTGTCAATCACTTTCGACAAAGCGGCATAACCCTAAAATCAATGGCAAAAGTGTTGGCAGGACGGCCATTATATTTTGGCGACCTTATACAAACTTCAAACATGGGGCCCCTATGAATATTAAGTCTCTGTTTGATCAAGACTTAAATTAGATTTTTAATAGATTTTGATGAAAGTTAATAGAATGTGTTGTTAAAATTAATTGTTGACTTTGACTTCAAAAATAATTAATTATAATTAAAAAATAATTAAACATAATCTATAAAATTGGAATACAAAATACAATATTTAAACTCTATTACAAACATAAAAAAGGAAAAAGAATAATAAGTCGATTGGAAAAATTCCAACCAAATTACATAATATACAGAGAAGCATTAGTTTAATTAAAATATTAATCAATACAATGACGCTAAGAAACTAGAAAAAGATGGACAAATAAAACGAAATGCAAGAATCTAGAGAGAAAAAATGAATACAGGTTCCTTTAACGTTAACTCCTTGAATAAGTATAAGACTCACCTCGAGAGCATTAGAAAAAGTAATGATCTTAAATTTTGAAGAAAGAATAGTGACATTTTGTTTCTTGTTCGATATTAAAAATGATGATTGGAAGGATAAATAATCAAATTAATTATATATAGAGAAAGTAATAGCTGCATAAATGTATGTGATAAGTTTTATGCCATTTATATGATTTTTTTAGAGATATTTTTATTTTCAAATTTTATTAGTTTCTTGTGTTTGTATATAATAATTCTAATTTAAAAAGTTCCGTAATTATAATTTCCATTTTTCTTCAACCAAACAATTAACCTTACATAATTTGGAGTTCTCATCAAAGCGATACCTTAGACCATCGTCTTGTTGCCTACAATCAAGGCTCGGCCTGAATGTTGGTCACCTCGCACGCGTCAACCAAACTGTACATGTAGCAAAACTGATCCAAAAACGTAGGTTATCAGACTTGGTCAATATTGAGTCATTGACTCGATTGGGATTTTTAATTCCTAAATTTGTTTATCCTTTATAACATTTTTTTGCATGTATTTTGACCATCTTTTTTTATCTCTTGGCTGAGGTGAACTGTGAAGCCGGAAAGACAGCCGCTCTAATCCTTATATTTCACGAGAGTCGCAGAGGATAACGGAAACATATGTTAATCTCAATTCTCACACCAAAAAAAAAAAAAAAACTTCATTATTAAGTAGATAATGGCGTATATAAAGAAACACACATGATTACTGTATGTATCACCAGCCTATTTTTATATTTCTTGGAGCAATTATTAAACCAAGAAAAATGCTGAACGTCTGTCTAAAACAGAGATTCCAAACAAAAAGTTACTATAGAAACCCGTAAAGTAGACAGAAAAAATCTTTCACGGACTCGCATAAGCCTGTTTTTAAAGAAAATAATCTTGGGATTTGAGAGGGAGGGAGGGAGAGAGAGAGAGAGGATTCTCTTGTGTAAGCTGTCATTTTGAAAATGGGCCCAGAGAGTCTCTTACGTTTATCCATCACGGGCTGCTAAAAACCAACTTGGACTTGTACCCTCGTTCTTGATCACTATAAGTCTGTTCAACCTACCAAGCATTTGTTCCATATTCACATTGTTAACCATTTTTTCATCTTCTTCTTAGGGAGGTCATAGCAATTCAATGGCCTCGGGAAAACACACTGTTTTCCTCTTTTGTTACATTCTTTGGTTCACTTTAACCAATTTTGTATTGAACTTTCGGCCTGTTATGGCCCAGAAACCTGTTTTTGCTTGTGATGTCTCTAGCAATCCCGGGCTGAAGAATTTCAGTTTCTGTGATGCTTCTTTGGATGTGAAAACCCGCGTGGATGACCTGGTAAATAAGCTGACATTGCAAGAAAAAATTGGGTTCTTGGTTGATAGTTCAAAGGGAGTGAGTAGACTCGGAATTCCGAATTATGAGTGGTGGTCTGAGGCTTTACATGGAGTCTCAAATACCGGGCCAGGTACCAAATTTTCGAGCCCGATTCCCAGCGCCACTAGCTTCCCTCAGGTCCTTCTTACCGGTGCAACTTTCAATGAGTCCCTGTTTGTATTGATTGGAAAGGTAATGCCTATCTACTTCGTTAGCCTTTTAATGATTTTTACTTCGTATTTTCTCTGGTATTCTTTGCCCCTTCAGGATTTTTACAACCATATTTTCAAACCTTTCTGTGGGGTTTTTCATTTTTTTCTTCTTTCTTTCAGTGCTTGTAGATAAAGTAGAGATTTAATTCCGTCCAGCATTAGCTATCTTTTGTCAAATGCAACAAGTCCTTTACTTACAATTCACTGGATTTACTACAATAGTTTTTTGTTGAATTTTTGCTTCCTGCATTTCTGTATAATTCTCATTAGCATTTTCAACTTTTTCCCAAATTTCCAGTAAATACAATAGTCGATGAACCAAAAGGTACTACGAAATTTACTGGGAATAAGACATTAAGACGCGCTTTCTTCTAGATGGGACAAATTAACATCAACGGCAATAGCATTAGCGGCAATGTGTCACCATCACTTTATTTTCTCAAACCTTTTTTATAACCATGGCTCACGTTCTTTTGTAAATCGGGCAAGGTATTTGTTTTATTGGACACGTTGTCTGATTTTATAGACAACAAGAAAAAGAGGATTAATGCCAATCAGAAAGTCCCAGCAACAATCATATTGCTGATTTGAAGGACCAGGCTTCTTTAGAAAGTGGAGGGCCCCTAGTTATTGGCGTGTCAATTGTCAAAACTAATTCTTTGATATGATTTTTGATTAATTAAGAAGATTTGAGTAAAGTCATTTAAATAACTAAGGTGGATGTGATTATGACTTGTAAGCAGAAGTTGGTAATCACGGACACAGTCACTGCTTGCCAGCAGTGAATTATGAGGATTTTGAATATGATTCCAGCTTGCTAACTTTACTTTAAGTAAACATGAATTTAATTTAATTTAATTTGTTCACTTAATTTTGTTTTAGCTATTTTGTTAGATAATCTGATAGCGATCTGAAGTCTAAATGGATGAGGGATTGGCGAAAATTCTTACCTAATCCATACACAGAGAAAAGTTACGAAGACTTGAAATTTTTTTTTTTTTTTTNATTATGAGGATTTTGAATATGATTCCAGCTTGCTAACTTTACTTTAAGTAAACATGAATTTAATTTAATTTAATTTGTTCACTTAATTTTGTTTTAGCTATTTTGTTAGATAATCTGATAGCGATCTGAAGTCTAAATGGATGAGGGATTGGCGAAAATTCTTACCTAATCCATACACAGAGAAAAGTTACGAAGACTTGAATTTTTTTTTTTTTTTTTTTTATGTCTACAGGTGGTTTCCACTGAGGCTAGAGCAATGTACAATGTTGGATTAGCTGGATTGACATTCTGGTCCCCAAACATCAACATTTTCCGCGATCCCAGATGGGGACGGGGCCAGGAAACTCCAGGAGAAGACCCCGTGCTTTCGAGCAAGTATGGTGCAGCATATGTAAGAGGTTTGCAACAGAGAGATGACGGTGACAAAGACAGACTGAAAGTTGGTGCTTGCTGTAAACACTATACGGCCTATGATGTGGATAACTGGAAAGGAATTCAGAGATACACTTTCAATGCTGTGGTATTCTCTATAGTCGATCAAATTTGAGTTGGTTCATGCTTATTTCCCAAATTCTGATTATCATAATAAGTTGTTCGATTTATGATGTGTGAATTAGGTAACACAACAAGATTTGGATGATACCTACCAACCCCCATTCAAGAGCTGTGTTCTTGATGGAAATGTCGCTAGTGTGATGTGTTCGTATAACCAAGTTAATGGCAAGCCAACATGTGGTGATTCTGACCTCTTAGCTGGTGTGATTCGAGGCCAGTGGAAATTGAATGGGTATTTAACTTTTGCATAACTGTCAATGTTCAACTTAATGAACACTAGTCAATATATTTGCTCCTTTTTTGGTGCAGGTACATTTCTTCCGACTGCGATTCTTTGAAAGAGATGTTTAATTCCCAGAAGTACACAAAAACACCAGAGGAGACTGCTGCTTTGGCTATAAAGTCAGGTGTGTAATATTTAACTGGGTTGTAATTTTTAGTCTTGGTAATAGCCTAATCATACCTTATATTGTTCCCTTGACCTCAGATGGGCCCATTCGTTTAGGAATTGTATGCTTTTTTATTCTATCTTAATCTAAAAAACAGCTTATGACAATTCATACTACTGATGACAATTCATAACCAATCACTCTTATTATACAGGGTTGGATCTCAACTGTGGATCTTTTCTGAGTGACCACACGCAAGCTGCAATAAATGGTGGACTACTAAATGAAACAGACGTCAACAAAGCAATTTCGAATAATTTTGCCACGCTGATGAGACTGGGATTCTTTGATGGTGACCCGAGTAAACAACTATATGGAAATCTTGGGCCGAAAGATGTGTGCACCCCTGAAAATCAGGAGCTTGCCCGTGAAGTTGCACGACAAGGGATTGTTTTACTCAAAAACACTAAAGGATCACTTCCTCTCTCTCCCACTGCCATCAAATCCTTGGCAGTAATAGGGCCCAATGCTAATGTAACCAAAACCATGATTGGCAATTATGAAGGTATCTTTTCATTTTATAAATGTAGCACGATTTATAGCAACTAATGTGATCCTGCATATACTTCCTTTTTGTGTTTTTTGCAATATAATTGGAAAGAAAAAGTAGTACTAATATTGTTGAAAGGGACATGCTAAGATTAGGCCGAGCATATTCAGAGCATAGCTCGACCCGGACTTTATCAGGGATTACTTACCATGGGACTATCTTGCAGGTGTGCCATGTAAATACACAACTCCTTTGCAAGGTCTAATGGCCTCAGTTGCAACAGTGTATCAGCCGGGCTGTGCTGATATAACGTGTGCCACCGCTCAAGTAGATGAAGCTAAGAAAGTAGCAGCTGCAGCTGATGCTGTAGTTTTAATAATGGGTTCGGACCAATCTATCGAGACAGAAAGCAAGGATAGGGTCGATATTACACTTCCAGGACAGCAATCTATCTTAGTTTCAGCTGTTGCAAATGTATCCAAGGGACCTGTAATTCTTGTTATTATGTCTGGAGGTGGAATGGACGTACAATTTGCAAAAGATGATCCCAAAATAACTAGCATCCTCTGGGTCGGTTTCCCTGGTGAAGCTGGTGGAGCCGCAATTGCTGATGTAATCTTTGGATATTACAATCCAAGTAAGCCTTCCTAATATTTTCTCATTAGTGTTGGAAAAACATGTTCGGTAAGGTAAATTAGAAAGTATTGAACATTATCTTTCTTCTATTGATTGTGTCCAATTTGGTGCAGGTGGAAGGCTACCAATGACATGGTATCCCCAGTCATATGTAGACAAGGTTAATATGACTAACATGAACATGAGACCAGACCCCGCCACAGGCTACCCTGGTCGAACATACCGTTTCTACACTGGCCCAACTGTTTTTTTATTTGGGGATGGACTGAGCTACTCCCAATTCAGTCACAACCTCGTTCAAGCCCCAAAGCTCGTCTCTGTCCCCTTGGATGAGGGACATGTTTGTCGCTCATCAGAATGCAAGTCCATTGATGCCGTAGAAGATACCTGCAAAAATATAGCCTTCAATATTCATCTGAGAGTAAAAAATGTGGGGAAAATGGCTGGAAGTCACACTGTTTTCTTGTTTTCTAGTCCTCCCCGAGTACACAATGCACCTCAAAAACACTTGTTGGAATTTGAGAAGGTCCATTTGACACCAATGGCAGAAGGACTGGTTAGATTCAATGTAGACGTTTGCAAGCATTTGAGTGTGGTGGATGAACAAGGTAATCGAAAGGTCGCTTTAGGACAACATGTTCTTCATGTAGGAAGCTTGAAACATTACTTGAATGTGAGGATTTGAAGAAATCTTCATCAACATTTATTTTCTTTCTTCTTTTAGAGAAGAAATGAAGATCACAAGATGGATAAGGAAAAATAAGTCAACAAAATTGTAACAAGTTTCTTGATATTATTCGAATTCCAAATTGTGTAAAATGAGATTCTTGAAATCAAGATAACGTTTTCACAGTTGCTTCCTTTTTTTTACCTTCAATGGCTTTTTTTAGTTTTTTATGCTTGTGTCCGTTGAATTATTTTCAATTGCGAGTGTTGTTTGGGCTGTCTCTCTATTCTGTGGTTTGGGCCTCTCTTTTGTCTGTGGGCTTTGGTGTGATTGGGCCACCGGTTTGCTTTATTTAAATTGTGTAATCTTGACATTTCACCTCGCATGACTTGGACCGTTGGATTGGATAGTTTAATGGTTGTTTTTTATAACCGTTTTTGTCTCAGGATTCTTCGATTGATACTGTTGCTATTCTAGGGTTTTCTCTTTCGTTTTTTCTTGAGTTTTTTTCTCTCTGTTCATCTTCTTGAGATCTTCTATTTGTCTTCATACATTTGTACTACTCTTTATGATTCTTAGTGATTCGAGCGTAATCTACTTGGTAGATGCTCAACGGGTAAGCAGGTTTTTGAAGCTGAACATCCGGCCCAAAGGGGCGAAAAATTCTCTGTGTTCTCGTTTCTGCATTTCGTTTTTCTGACTGTTCATTTTTGTTGCGAAATTTTGATTATGTGACCAATAAGTGGTATCAGAGCCTCCTTTAAAGTAAGGATTAGGGTTTAGAATTGATTCGATTTGCAGATCTGTATGATTTTCAAAGTTTTTGTTTCTTTTGAATAACAAATTGTGGTTTCTGAAATTTTTTTAATACTATTACCCTTCGATCCAATTCTTGATTGGATCCACTTTTGAAAACTCTTGATTCTTTGTGTCTGACCATCAAAATTTCTTGATTTGTGATTTTTCTTGTGAAAAAACGAACTTGTTTGAAACTGATCTTTAAAAATCTTGTTTTTTCATATTGAGTTCCGGGTACTCTGGTTGTAATTCGTTACGAATGTTGGGTTTTTGAGAACTCTTTCTGAGTGATAGTGAGTTCAGTTGACTCACTCCGATTCCGACTGGTTCTATCTGACTCACTCCTGGTCACACTGAGTTTGTGACTCGTTGGTGTTTTGTGCTCTATTCTGGATAATTGAATCGGTTCTAGTACTTTTCTATACTGCTTCTCCTTTTCTGAAACACTGACGTTTTAGCTTTGGTATAATTCTCTATACTCCTTTCATTTCTTGGACATAATATTAATGTGCATTGTTTGTCTTTGATTAGGTTATTATGGTAATTAATCCTCCTCTGCTTTCCTTGGTCCAAGTTCTCATTTGAGGATTTGACAATCTGAGAGAGCAAGGGATTAAAGGGTTATCACTCCTTAAACCTGTCAAACTAACAATCTATTCTCAATATATTTCTGCTTGTTGATCAAATACGTATTCTACTATTACTTTTCATTACATTATCTATATTTGTTGTACTCTATGTGATACATAAACTTGAATCTGTGAATTTGCTTGTAATCATGACCACTGCACATTAATTTGAGGTAGAAGTTTGGGAAGGCACTTAGGATTTAGTTTGAGGCGTCAAAAAATGAGGGCTCGATTGTTACAACAGAAGTGTGTTGTTACTATTGATGGGACTTGGCCTCCTGAATTTAATATCTATAGGAGACAGGAGTTAGATAAAATTGCCTGGAGTTCTATATTTCTTCATCTATCTGATACTATAATTAGAAAGTTTGAATCTCTCTATCTATCTAAAACCATGTCCAACAAATGTTATCTCCCGAGACAATTCTACAATTTTAGATTTAATTCCTTCTCCAGTTTGGAAGAAAACATTGACAAATTCACAAAATCGGTTCAAGAAATAACTGACTATGATGAAAAATTATCTGAAGATCAACAAATTGTTGCTCTGCTAAATGCTTTGGGTGATAGATACAGAAACTGAGAAATGCTTTGGAGTATGGGAGAACTGAACTTACTGTTAATATTGTGATATCATCTCTAAGAAATAGAGAACTAGAATTAAAAACTGAAGTTAAAGATTCTAAGTTTGGAGAAGGTTTGAACATTAGGGAGAAATTTAATCAAACAAGAAAGGAAATCAATGTAACTTTAACACTAATAAGAAAGGGAAACCACAATTTTCTAAGTTCAAAAATCAGAATAAGAACATAAACCTAAGTTGCAAATTAGAAAATGTTAGTATTGTGGCAAGACTAAACATCTCATACAAGATTGCTTCAAGAAAATATTTGATATGAAAGGAATATTTAATACTGATGGGTCTGCAGATATTACCTGTAATAATGAATCTAAAATACAAGGAGTTTTCCTTGTTAATACAACTAAAAGGAACCTGAATGAGTGGGTGCTTGATTCTGGATGTTCCTTTCATATGTGTCCTACTAAAGATTGGTTCATTGATTTTAATGATCTAAGTGGTGGTCAAGTTCAAATGGGTAACAATATGACCTGTCAAATTTAAGGTGTTGGAAACCTTAAGCTACTATTAGAAAATAACCATACTCTAGAACTGTCTCAGACAAGATATGTTCCTGATCTTTAAAGAAACTTAATTTCTTTGGAGCAACTGGATATTGAATATGAAATAATAATTCATAAAGGTCTTACCAAGATAAGTCTTAACTCAAAATAAATAATTTCTTCTGCTAGATCCAATGGGATCTTCACATTGCAAGATGAACCCCTAGTTGTAACAGCTCTGCAGCTGTGAAGACTCATGATGATAAAGTCCTAATTTGGCATAGAAGATTGCCATATTAGTGAAAAGGGATTAATGATTTTAAATAAATTGAAATGTTTTGGAAAGAATAATATTGAAAGTCTTAAATTCTGTGAAGACTGTGTTGTTGGATAACAAAACAATCTGTCTTTCTAAACTGGAATTCATAAATCCACTTCAATCCTTGAGTATTTACATGCAAACCTGTGGAGTCCTACCTTTGTAAACACTTTAAGTTGATTTAGATTCAATCTGTTAATTGTTGATGATTTCTCAAGAAAAATTTGAACTTTTCTTTTGAAAAAAAAAATCTGACACTTTTCAAAATTTTAAGCAATGGAAACTTATGATTGAAAATCAAAAAAAATAAAAAGGTGAAGGCACTTAGGATAGATAATGGTGTGGAATTTTGTAACTATGAATTTGATCTCTTCTGCAAAGAATCTGGAATTTTGAGATATAGATCAGTAACATACACTCCTTAGCAAAATGGTATTGCTGAGAGAATGAATAGAACTTTATTGGAAAAAGTGAGGTGTATGGTACTTAGTTCTAATCTTACAAAAAAAATTTGGGGAGAAGCCCTAAAAACTTCCACTTATCTGATAAACAGAATTCATTCAAGTGCAATTGATTTTCAAATCCCTGCACTTATGGTCTGGAGAATCTCCAAATTATTTCAAACTGAGAGTATTTGATTGTGCTGCCTATGCTCATCAAGATGTAGGCAAACTTGAACCCAAATCTCAAAAATGTATTTTTCTGGGTTATGGAGAAGAAACTAAGGGTTATAGACTTTGGGTAAGAGAAAATGATGGATTCAGAGTCATCATTGGTAGAAATGTCGTTTTTAATGAGAGTCAATTTCCTTGTAAGACATCTTCAGACCAAAACACTGATCATTCTACTCTTGTTAAAGAAACTGTACTGGAAAATCAAGAATATAATCATATTTAACTTGATAATTTGATTGAGGTGGAGACTACCCAATCTGAAACTGATCAGCCTCAAAATGAATCTGAAACTGAGAAATATTTTCAAGATACTTCTCTTGAAAATTATCAGTTGGCCAGGGACAGAAGTAGAAGAACTAGGTTTCCTTCTACCAGAATTAATACTGATGAATTTGTGACTTTTTATTCAGAACTGAATTTTGTTAATTCTGAACATGAATCTTTTGAAGAAGCTGTTAAGAGTAAAAATCTAAATTGTGGCTGCAAGTCATGGAAGAAGAAATGGACTCTTTGATTAAGAACAAGACATAGATTCTTGTTGATAAACACAAACATCAAAAGATTGTAGATTGTAAATGGGTTTATAAAATTAAAGAAGGTGAACCTAATACCTTGAGTAAAAGATACAAGGCCAAACTTGTAGTAAAAGGTTTCACATAAAGAGAGGGTATTGATTAGAATAAAAAAAAATTCACATGTTGCAAAGTATACATCTATCAGAATATTACTTGCCTTAACAGCTCATTTTAACTGGGAGTTAGACCGACTTGATATTAAGAATGCCTTCATAAATGGTGATCTTGAAGAAATTATTTATATGTTTCAACCAAAAAGGTTTTGAACTAAATTCAAAGTCTGAACAGTTTGTTTGCTAAAGAAATCCCTCTATGGCCTAAACAGGCTCCACGTCAATCGTATAAGAAATTTTACTCCTATATTCAGAATCTGGGATTTTCCAAGAGTAATTTTGATTCTTGTTTTTTCTTCAAATGGTCAGGAGGACCTGAATCTGTTTATCTCTTGTTATATGTTGATGATATGCTTCTTGCCTATCAAAATAGATCTGAAATTGATTCTGTTAAAGAGAAACTTAAAGTTGAATTTGAAATGAAAGACATAGGGCAAGCAAAAAGAATTTTAGGCGTGGAAATCAAAAGAGATAAGAAAAACTATGTTTTATATGTGAATCAAAACTCTTATGTAAATAAAGTACTTGAAAAATTTGCCATGACTGAATGCAAATATGTGAATTTGCCTATTGCAAATCATTTCAAACTTTCTAGTGAACAATCTCCTAAAATTGTTGAAGAACGTGAAAGGATGAGTAAAATACCATATGCTAATGTTGTTGGCATTATTGTACCTTATGATTTGTACTAAACCTGACTTAGCTCATGGAATAAGTACCCTTAGTAGATTTATGGCTAATCATGGTGAAACACATTTGTTAGCTATTAAATGGATGATAAGATATTTAAAAGGTGCAACTAAATTGAGATTAAAATCTCAAAGATGTAATGAAGGTGTTATCTTGAAAGCATACATTGATTCTGACTTTGCAGGTGATTTAGATAAGAGAAGTTCTACATCTTCTTATGTGTTTACTCTACGTGATAATTGTGTTAGTTGGAAATTTCAATTATAAAAAATTGTAGCACTATCTTCCTCATAATTTGAATATATTACAGCTTATGATGATGTCAAAGAGGGACTATGGTTAAGGGGTATTTTAAATAAATTTGACTTTATAAATGAAGTGGTTAAGATTTATACTGATAATCAAAGTGTTATTCGTTTAAATAGAAATTCTGTTTTTCATGATAGGACTAAACATGTTGACATTAAATTTCATTTTGTTAGAAATATGTCTGAAAAAGGTTTGATTAGTCTGATTAAAATTCCAACCGAATATAACCCTACTGATTTTGGTACCAAAGCATTACCTCTAAATAAATTCAGAAATTGCTTAAAAATTCTAAATATAACTTGAAGGTAATGAATTTTGTTAGTTGCTTTATTATTACTATTTTTAAAAACTGATTGTTTTTCTTTTTACAGGTACTTAGAGCAAATGAAACCAAGTACTTATGTTTGAATCCACAAAAGAATACCAAGAATAGATCAGCAAGGTGGGGATTGTTGTTTGGGTTGCCTCTCTTTGGTATGTGGACTTTGCTGTGTGATTGGGCCACCGGTTTGTTTTGTTTAAATTGTGTAATCTTGGCCTTTCACCTGGCATGACTTGGACAGTTGGATTGGATAGTTTAAGGGTTATTTTTTATAACCCCTTTCTCTCTGGATTATTCAATTGATACTGTTGTTATTCTAGGGTTTTCTCTTCCTTTTTCTCTCGAGTGTTTTTCTCTCTGTTCATTTTTTTGAAATCTTCTGTTTTCTATCACTGTAAATGTCTTAGTGATATTAATCGTGTATTTTGTATACACTGAGTGATTGTGAGGAAAGATTTTGTATAGAGAGGCTAGAGAAAACATTAGTGAAGAAATCGATACATTTGTAATATTCTTTGTGATGTTTAGTGGATTCGAGCGTAATCTATTTGGTAGATGCTCAACGGGTGAGTAGGCTTTTGAAGTTGAACATCGGGCCTAAAGGGGCGAAAAATTTTGTGTGTTTTTCATTTTTTTCATTTCGTTTTTCTGGTTTTCGTTTCTGTTGCGAACTTTTGATTCTGTGACCAACAGTGAGCTATTCTACTAGTGTAACATTTCGGTTGCTTCAAGTCTCGTACACAAAATTTTGATATTTGTATTACAACTTTGATATTTCATTTTGTACATAAAATGGTCATTGTGGGATTCTAGTTTTTCTGAAAATTAATTAGAATATAGTAGTAATTCGGGGAAAAAAGTGTGGTAACAGTATTTTTGGAATTCCTTTTTCTATTCGGTTAGATGTGTAAATTTCCCTTTCCCATTAAGAGAAGCTTTTACATTGGCCTAGTACAATCTGCATAACCTAGCGGGCTTGGCCAAGCTAGCCCAGCACAACATGCATGAAGTCAAGCTTTACCCAGCTTAAAGTATGTTGCAGGCTGTTTGATGTAAACTCCTTGGAATATATTTTGTGAAAAGTGAATTTTTAGCTGAATAAATGGTTAAAAAGTAGGAAAAATATGACTACAGATTTTTTCCATATTACTGTTTTTGGGTAGTCGAATTGACTGATGAAGTGCCAACTGTCGCATCCTTTTTTTCCTAATAAAGTGATCTTGGTATCTAATTATTTGTGATCAAACTTGCAAGTAACATGCGGACTGAGAGAAATGTTGTGGGAGATATTTTGATAGTAAAGTATGC
Organism: Fraxinus cuspidata; assembly: GCA_903798385.1. NCBI lineage: Eukaryota > Viridiplantae > Streptophyta > Magnoliopsida > Lamiales > Oleaceae > Fraxinus > Fraxinus cuspidata. Next base: position 2,349 of record CAIGRP010066558.1, on the reverse strand, counting down.
ATATCTTTTAGGTTAGTGTATACGTTCTTTTAAAATAGTGGACAAATGCTTTATTATAATAATGGTTTATTGGAACAAAACGTCCTCACATTTGATCTTTAATGTGCAAAACGTCTCTATATTTCAATTTTTTGCGTTTCATCTCTATTTCCACGTTTCATTGTGAAAATCGTTTTTTTTTTCATCAATTTTTTTCAATAAAAATGTATACATTCCTTTTTAAATAATAAAAATAAGAAAAATAAGAAACAAATTGTAGTCTTACTAACAAACTTTTTTTAAAAAAGTACAAATGAGTCTAAATAAATTATTAAAATATTAAAAAGAAATCGCTTTCTCTTTTCTTTTCCTTCTCCACCACCACCACCTTTTGCTGTAGTCTTCTATCAAATTGGAGAACCATCCAAATTTAGTGACATGTTCTGGAATCCATGACCCAGCCTTCCCCTTCTCTCTAGAATGGGGCAATTTTTACCCCTCCATGAAGCTGCCATCAATACCTTCCAAATCCAATGTGTTGTCATTGCCAAAATCACTGGAATTTCACCCCTCCATCAATGTCAATACTCCCTCAATTCATCTCAACCAAACAATTACACAAACAACCAAAAATTGGACTCAAAATCAGATGCAAATACAACAAGAACCGCATGGTTTTTTCACCCATTCCGACCATTCCATCAATACCCATGGTCATCCACTATTTCCGGTTAATTGACCGCATCTAGTAGCCCATAACACGAAGAAACAACACTTATTTATTTATTATTTGATTTTTTTAATAATTTATTTGGTACTCATTTGCACATTTAAAAATGTTTGGGAGTATGGTTGCAATTAATTAATTATTTTTCTTTTCTTTCTTTTTTTTTGTTTTATTTAAATAGGAAAGTATATTTGTCATTTTACAATTTTTTTTATTGAGAGATTGGATGAAAATTGATGAAAATGACATTTTCCACAATGAAACGTGGAAATATGGATGAAAATGTAAAAAATTGAAATGTACGGACGTTTTGCACACTAAATATCAAACGTATGGACGTTTTGTGCAATAAGCTTACAACAATATATCCTAATTCTTCCTTCCCTATTTTATCACTCATACTCCTATTTTACCAAATCTAATACACCACCCTTTAGAGCATCTCCAATAAATTATTAAAACATAAGTTTCTCTATATTTAAAGAGTCAAACATTAAATTATGTTCCAAAGACTATTTAAATTAATATTTTCACTCTCTATAATTAAATTTATTTAGTATTCAATTTTCAATGAAAGAAAATAATGTAATAATTTGAAGAGAATGCAGCGAAAACAAAAAAAGGGGAAAAATAATAAATCTTTTTTTAGAGTAATGAAATTAAGTGTTAAATATAAAGAGCATATTTGAGTACTTATAAATTTTTACTCTCTAAATTTTTAAATGATATCTAAATTATAAAATATACTTTTTAAAAATAGAGAGTCTGTTGAAAATATTATTAGTGTCATTAGTAAAAATAGAGGTATAATGTTAAATAACAATAGGGTCAAAGAAAATTAAATTAAGAAGGCAAAAATGAACAAAACAATCATTGACTGTATTGTAGAACTTCTTCGAAAGAAAATAAAAATAGTAGGACTCGATCGTCCAGAAATTGATAAACCAAAAAGAAAAAGAAAAGTTGATATGTTCGGGTCATGACAAAAACATCTGGGCCAATCGAGCTGTCCAATAGGAGTGAATTTCCGGTCCAATTTGATGGCGTTGGGTCTTGCAAATAAGAGGCATAAATTGCTAACTTAGCCCATTTAGATGGTTTGTTTCTTTTGATACGAGCGTCTGTTTGACAAAACTTTTGTTTTTACTTCTTGTAAAAGGATATTTTGAAAAAATTATATTAAATGAACTTTCTCTAAATATTCTTTTAACCAGACAAAATATTTTTAAAAATTTATCTAAATATGTCCAAAAGAAACTCCTTAATATCAAAGCAACTTTTGATTTTTCAAAGACTTATCAAATGGGCTCTAAGTCCATGACTAGTGAGTATAATTTTCTCGAGTTAAAAATCCTATTTTGTGGAAGGGTAAATAGCACAAAACGTTCCTATCTTTCAATGTTATTGTGCAAAACGTCCCTACCTTTCATTTTTTGGCATTTTCACCTCTACCTTCCACCTTTCATTACGCAGAAGGTCCTTTTCAACCATTTTTCTATAAAATGACCATTTTACCCTTCTATTCAAATTAAACAAAAAGAAAAGGAAGAAAAAATAATTAATTAATTGTAATTATAGTCCTAAAATTTTCAAAATATTACAACATTAGCTCACATAATTAATTACACATACACTACCACCCA
>CAIGRP010066550.1:0-12830 GCA_903798385.1 Fraxinus cuspidata | reverse complement strand
AAATGAATGACATTAGAACGGTGATCAGTCAAGTTGAAGAATTACAGATTATAATTCACAAAATTATTGTTGAAGGATATAAAATATGTGAGGGTTTTCAAGTATCTGATATAATTGAAAAATTACATTTCCTTTATATGCATGTTTGCCTTCATTTTTCTCCAAACTCATTTTCAATCATATATTCACTCAATAAATAATTTGTGTAAGAATTCACAATGTTCTTACTTTTTAACTACACAGTCTCCAAAAAATCGTTCTTCGCAAAATTTATTCTGAAAAAAATATATATCCGCCAAACAAGAATTCACGACAGAATTAGTTGAATGTCATAAAATTATATTATTCATTTGTAATATATTTATCTTAATTTTTTCTCAAGTTTTTCATTAACTTTTTCCCTTGTAGAAAATTGGTACGACTGCAATGATATATTTAGCCCATGTGGGGATTAAATTCTAAATTTTAATTTAAATCAAAATCAACAATTAATTTCAACCACATATTTCATGAAATTCATAACTTTTCAACTACACATTTCATCAATTTTTGTTAAAATTTACTAAAAATTTGATTTTATTCCCTATCAAACAAGGCTTCATTTTGTTTAGATGGCTAAATTAAGTGTAATTAAATAAAAGTTTGGGACATATTTGTACTTTTGTCAAACGGACTAACGACATCTTTTCCTAACTAAAATTAAGGGCACAATCATCTTTTCACGTAGAAATGACCAATAGTCACGAAAACACACAAGTTAAGAACGTTCGTGATAAGAGAGAAATGTTAGGACAATTTGGTCTAAGTTCCCTTAAAAGTCAATTTTTTAATGGGAAAATGACTAATTTCGCACTAAAACAAAAGGTTAGGGACGTTCATGCTAAGAAACAAACATTGGGACAATTTGTGTAAAATTCCATAAAAATAATTTATATATGATTTTATTAAATTTTATCAATAAATCATCCATTGTCGTCCAGCGGTTAGGATATCTGGCTTTCACCCAGGAGACCCGGGTTCGATTCCCGGCAATGGAATTTTTTTTTTGGCTTCTCCAAGAAGATTACACGCAACACATGCACAGTTTTCCATAATGAATTTTGACCGTTCTGATAATAAATTGCAAAAATGATAATTTTTATTTGGTCAAGGTAGTTAACAATCACAAAAACCTTAAGACAAGGTTGATATTTGTTTATGAATAAATTCCTCGCTAATAATAATAATCATTGGGGCATACGGGCATATAACTAATTGAAGTAGTTCATAAACCCCAAAACACGGTCGAAAATAAATCCGTACAGCATTTGACCACCATGTTCCATGCGAGTGCTCTATTTGTTGAGGCTCAACCACAGTCACAAGTCGGCCATATTTCCCAGGAATGGTTACACTTGAAGCTCCAGCCATTAGTCTATTATACCACGTTGTGATGGTATTCCCTGTAGTTCCAATCATCACAGCACCGGGGTAACACCCAAGGGTGAAGTTGCAGCTTACCATGAACGATAGATGATCGGTTGCAACTAATCATTCAAAACCACGAAAGTGAAGTATTAAAACTCTATCACGTAGTTTTCTGCTCATGAGCTTCTTAGTGTAAGATTTTCTGTAGATGGAGGAACTACAACTGAAACACGTAGAAACAGAAAAACATCAATTAACTGTTGAAACTAGAATTCGTCATAATCTGGAAAATATTGATGGAGTACTTGATAAGGGCATAACTTCAAACAAAATTTGCAAAAGATCTATAAAATAAATTTACACCACAGAATCCAAACAGCAGATATTACAATGAAAAAATCAAAACAGTTGGAACTTCAAAGTTCTAACACATCTTCACTTTCATCTTGATTTACAGTTGTTGAATCAAATCTCTCGAACCCAAAACATCTGCAATGCCTATGGAGCATCAAAATTCATGTCTCGAAACCTCAGACACTGAGATAGGACATACGTGCCACTCTATAGACTTCTCCAATCAGTTGGAACCATTTTCGAGGGTCTCTCACAGATTCCCTCTTACAACAGTCTTCTTTCAGTTGGGGAAAACTTATTATCGTCATAATGATCATTCATGTTGGACCATCAAGAATTCATGAACCAAAACGGAAGCGTACCTGAATCAGACATGGTTAATGCAATTAATGAATCTTGTGGTTTTAGCTTTCCAGATCAACACATTGTTCCTTTATTTCTCTTTGATGATAGGAGTCAAAACAAAATGAACAATCATCTATGATCCAGGAACAATAATCGTATATATATACTAACGTCCTACTAACCTAATTCGACCCATCATGAAATTAGAATGAGTCTGGTCTCTACACATAAATGCCCACACTTTAATTAGATGCTTTAAAGCCCAAAATATCGAAATCTTATTAGATCACTTTAAATGGGCTTAACCAAAATTGATAGCCTTTAATTTAATACAAACAATTCACACACAAGTCCACATGATTGATTAAAAAATCCTTACAATCTCTCATTTGTGCTATATGTGTTACCTTATAATTGTGCATTAAACATAACCTTATGAGTACTCAAAATTTTGCTATCATTACCGAATGCATCCCCAAACAATCTGGTCCATCAATCATATCAACATAGGATTAAAGCGGTTTCTCTACTTATATCATAACTAATGACATGGATCAAGCATGGATGTATAACATGAAAATTACATGTGATGTGATCTTAACATGCCTATTTCCAACCGGTCCACCTTAATATCTTAGTGAGATCATTTTCAAACAAGTTCAGAGATAACCGAAAATAACTTTAACCATAAACCATATCCAAAATGACAGTACATGCCAAAATTTGTAAAGTCAAGGGAAGTCCATTAGACACAAGTCTCTCAATTCTCCTCTTGAAGATGTGACTTAATTCTTGTGCCACAACGAGACAGAATTCTCGTCGGTTAATTTTCACTTTACACGTCAAGTACTTATATGCAAGGATTCATTAAAAGAAGCAATCTTATCAATTAAATAAATATTATCGTAACTTGATAAAGAATCGAAACCAACCAATTTTGAACCATGGAACAAACCAAAATTTCCCTTCCCAAATGAACAAGAATAACCAGATTTATCCAAAGTAGAAATGGAAATCAAATTCCGTCTAAAACACGGTACAATAAATGTTTCATTAAGATCCAAATAAAATCCAGGTAATCTAAATTTTCCTATTGCCTCTACTTCCACTGTCTTGCCGTCCACAACATAGATGTATTTTTCACTATCACTCAGTTTTCGCCAATTGAAGTAACCCTACATAGACAAACTGATGTGAGTTGTGGCACCAGAATCTATCCACCATGTGTNAGTTGTGGCACCAGAATCTATCCACCATGTGTATCTAGGTACCGAAGTTAAATTAACCTCAGAACAAACCAAATGAAGAAGAATACCTTTCTTGGCACGCCTGCATGATAGTTGGTACTCTTCCTCTTATGACCTGCAACTCTATAGAAGAAAGAGACACATTCAGTTTGTTCCTTATGCTGTTTCTTTTGCGATGTTGTACATGCAGCTTTTTTATCAGTTTTCCTTTTCTTGTTCCTTTTGTCCTTGGATGCGGTGGCTAAATGAGCACTTTCTGTCTTGTCATGCTTCAATCTTCCATCTTCATGAATACAGTGTGAGATGAACTCATTAAGGGACCATGAGTCATTTTGACAATTGTAGCTCACCTTGAATTGATTAAAGTGTTTCGAGATATCAAAATCAAGTGCACTAACAAATCTTCAGATATATCTAACTTGAGTGCTTTTAGTTTTGAAGCAATGTGTGACATTTACATCATGTACTCTCGTATGTTTCATTTTCCTTTGTACCTCATTAAGATAAGGTTTTCCCAAAAAAGTGTACTAATTTCAACATTTTCATTCTTGGCAAACCTCTTCTCAAGGTCCTCAAGGAAATCCTTAGTCGTAGTCACCTTATCGAACATAGTGCCCCGAAATGCTCTCGGAATAGCACGCTTTATGACATCAAGCTTATGCGGTTCGATCGTTCCACTTTGCCATTTCCCTCTTGTCATCAGAGGTACTCTTATTAGTAAGTACAACAGGTTGATCGACTCGTAGAGCTAGGTCCAAATCCATGATTCCGAGAACAATCATCACGTTCTCTTTCCATGCCTTGAAGTTCATGTCAGTAATAATTGGAATTGAATTGATGCTAGCAGAGATGTTGGCAGCAGAACCTGAAACTAAATTAGAGAACGATTAATTGGAACGACTTACATAAATATCCTTAATATGCAAATAATAATTTCAAATAATGGTAGGACCCATCACAAGATACTTAGCACAACATCAATATTTAGTTTTTGGACAGAAATATTGACTTGTAAGTGGTACTCTTTGTGTAGTGAGCAAACTGACAATAAAGAAATATGTTAATCAATAAACCTTTTTTAGACCGATTTATTGATTACACGTTAAACAAAATAATCGCCATATGTTCATCACCACAAGTGCATGTGCAATTCGGCCAAATATTGACCATAAGTGCATGTGCAATTCTGCCAAATATTGACATTCCTTTTAGCCAATCAAATATTCGCATAAATAACACACACAAACACTTTTTAATATTCTAAGTTAATTAATTTTCACAAGAGACGTTGCTTCAATTAATTCACTTTCGAATATTACACATTTCAAAAGAGTTCTTTGTACCAAAATTTGAAAAAGAAAATCATTAAATTTGCATATTTAATTTATTTTAGGGGCCTAAGGGCTAATAATAATCCAGAACTTCAGGGATAAAAAATTAATTATCCAAAACTTTAGGGGTAAATAATTAATTATTCAAAACTTTAGGGACCAATTTAAACAAATTATAAACTTTTAGAGGTTTAGTTACAAAATTTAGAACTTTAATGACCCAACTTAATTAATTTTCAAATTTCAGGGATTGAATTATTAAACCCATAACTTTAAAGACCCAATTTGAATTAATTTTAACCTTAAGGGGCTGAATTATTAAAAATAGATTTTAACTATTGCAACCCTAACCATAATTTGAAATTGCAAGTAAGGACCTTTAAATCTTCAAATTTCCAGCTCAAGCCCCCGCCCAAAAATTCACCAAACCCTAAATCTTAATAAAAAACAAGAGTCGTCGCCCCTTGGTAACTGAAAGCAGTGTTCGCCGCTGCAGAAAATTTCAGCAGCTGTTGCTATTAGCAGTATCGGCTGTTGCCGTAGCCCGCGCTATGTTATCGAGTGCCGGCGCCAGTTCCAATCATCGGCGCCACAAAAAAATTGAAACTGAAATCTGTAAGACCGAAAGTTTTCAAATTTAACAAAAAATAAATCCGGAATTGCAAAATTCGAAAATAAAATTATCACAATAACCAAATTAATTTTTTTGATTTTCAATGATTCAACAGAACAAGCTCTAATACCACTTGTTGGGGAAAACTTGTAATTGTCATAATGATCATTCATGTTGGACCATCAAGAATTCATGAATCAAAATGGAAGCGTACCTGAATCAGATATGGTTAATGCAATGAATGAATCATGCGATGTTAGTCTTCTAGATCAACACGTCGTTTCTTTATTTATCTCTGATGATGGGAGTCAGAACAAAATGAACAATCATCTATGATCCGAGGACCATAACCGTATATATATACTAATGGTCTATTGACCTAATTCGGCCCATCATGAAATTAGAAACGATCATAGTCTCTACACATAAAGGCACACACTTTAATTAGATGCTTCAAATCCAAAAATACTGAAACCTTATTAGTTAATTTTAAACAGGTTTAATCAAAATTGATAGCCTTTATTTAATACACAATAATTCACCTATAAGCTCACATGATTAAAAAAATCCTTACACTTTCCAGTAGCGAAATTTTGGCAGTCCTTTAGTGGTGGCAACCCTGACAATGCCCAATCTGGTGAGCTGCTTAACCATAGTACTTTACCCGTTTCCTTGTGCTTAAAGTCAAGTTGTTTAGGACTCCTCTTGTTTGATATATTGTCCCACCATTTATCGGTATTTTCCACCAAGCTCTTCCAAGAGTCATCCCCCTTTCCATCTTGTACTTGCTTTGCTTTAAAAACCTTTAACATCAGAATCCAACTTTTCAAGCCCTGGAAACACCCATTTTGGAGCACTGTCTACCCAGAGATCGTCACCACACTTTTTGTGCTTTAAATCTGGGTATTTTGCATTAACCAAAAGATGGGGTGATATTTTGACTCTGGCAAAGAAATTCATGGTGATTATTCTTGGGCATTGAATTCAGAGTAAGAGTTCAAAGTGAATTAACTGAATCGATTTAGGATTTTTGAGGGTTTTGGGTTATCTAACGAAGGTAGAGGTAAAGTCGTAAAGGCACGGGGGTTGAAAGGGTTTTCATCCATGTAAAGTCACATTAGAGACTTCTTCACTTACTGCATTTCGTTATTTTATGTTTTCCGGGAAATTACAAGGGAAAAATTTGTATATCAGGTCTTAAGTATGCACCAGTTCAATTTTCAGATATTAAGTTTAAAATTTCAAAAGTCGGGTATTAATTCAATATTTTAATTTTAAATAATAACATTGCTTAATTAAATTAATCTACTCACCCCTACCAAACCCCCATCCCCACCCATCCCACTCGTCCGTCACCATTTTCGTATAGTGTCGGCATCCATCCATCGTCGTCATCCACCCGTCAACATCTAACATCGCGGTTACCGATTTTCAAATAGCTTCACCGGGGAAAGATAGAATTTACCAAGATTGCCAACAACTTCTTCAGAGGTGAACTGATCGTCGCATAGCAACGACTGGGCATCGTCGGCACATATAGTAGAGATAGAGAGAGAAACTTAACAGTCGTTGGAGAACATTGACAGAGCATTGTCGACGACTAAGCAGTGTTGGTATAATTTAAATCTATTTTTTAAAATTAGAAATTGAAAAAAAGCTATCGGAGCAAATAACTTCAATTCTCACCTTCGAAATTTGGTTATTGAATTTGTAACCAATTCGGAGAGCTGAAGTCAGAGATATCATCGGTGTGTGAGCAGATTTTTTGAATTTGTGATATGTAACCTATGCACTTTGACATATAACATGCGACCCTATGGACTTTAATCTATGACAAATTTTAATTGATTTGTGATATGTGGATATTGATATGTGACATGTAGACATTGATCTGTGACTTACTCATAATGACCTGTGAATTGGGACCAATCGATTTGTGACCCACACACAATGACCATATATCTATGACCTATACAATATGATCCGTGGCCTGTGCAGTGTGGAGTGTGACTTGTGACGTACAAACATGATCTGTGACCAGTTTTATTTGATCTGTAATATGTGAATATTTATACATGACCAATGCACAATAACCAGTGGCACATGTGAACTATCATCACTGCAGGCACCACCAACAGAATTCAACACATTTGACATACACTTTATGAACATGTGACTACCATCACCACCTCAAAAACCACTATAATAAACCACCTCAAAAATACCACACAATGCCCTATAACCACCTTAAAAACCACCACAAAGCAGGCGCAAAACCACCACAAAAATTACCAAAAATCACCACATAAACTACCTCAAACCATCACAAAAATTACCAAAAACTCTACACACAAACTACTGCAAACCACCACAAAATTGTTGCAGCGACGATCTGAGCCCTAATAAAAAAATTAAGAAAGTGAGATCTTAGAAATTGGTTTCTCATTTCTGCTTCCAGAGAAAGTAAAAGAGAACTGGTGAAAGAGAGTGTAGAGCCAAAATGGTAGAGAGAGAAAGTAGAGAGAGAAGCGAGAGAGATGATAGGTTAGAGAGAAACGAAATTAGGATTAAATCTGACTCTGGATGGATTAGATGGTGATGTATAATTTAATTTTATTATTATTATTATATAGAATTGCCACCTGATTTTTAAATAAACAAACCTTCAACCCGTCTTTTGAATTGTAATCTTTAAAAAAACTGTGCTCGTGTAATTTCCACAAATATTACAATGGAGCTCTCCAACAGAGTGAAAGTATACAACGTAAATATTTATTCCAGTTTTACGAATACAACTATAATCTCTATTAATTAATAAAGTTGACATCATAAAATTTTATTATATAATAATATCATTAATTTAGAACCCATGCATGTGACAATAAAACCACTGACAAGTAACATCAATTAGAAAGATCTAATCAAATCTACTATATGCTTGTTCTCTTGATCATGCTACATAGTCGTCATTCTTACATTTTATCACATGACATCAACCATTGAATATTTTAAAAAATTAAACAATCTAGCATCTAATGTCATGTTCGATATACACTCGAAGTGTACATCTAGCATTTCTGTTATTCTATTGGGAAAAATCCAACACGTTTATCGAAACGGGTCACAGATATGCAGTATGCTGACAAATAAATTGCAGCATTGATATCTTTGTGCACAATACAGCATAACAAGCAAATGTAAAAATTAAAACCTCATTTAAGAAATAACAATAATTGTTACTAGTTTGTATTCATGGAGGTAACAACATATCCAAAATTTATGTACAAATTCAGTCAGAAATGACCATCCTTACTAATGAAAAACATACTAAACATTGTTACATCAAATGACCGTTGAAAATATTAAGCTTGTTTAACAATGGCCTCACACGAAAACAAAAACAATTCCGACTCACTTGTCCAACCAGTCTCAAACTTGAGGTCTACTGCATATAACAATGGCAAGGTCACCAGCATATAAAGACTCTTGCAATTGTTAAATAACACATATTGCTTGCTACATGGAACTTTTCTCTGTGTCAAGCCCGTAATTCTCACCAAAGTACTTGTCAACTAACTCATTAGCCATGCTTCTTAGCTCGTCACTTTCGTGGAATTGGAATCTTTCCATGGCATCAATACCATCCTCTCCTTCGACAAGCTTTGGGCCCTCGCCATTTGGCATTCCCCTTAGAACCTGGGTAATACAAAATGCACTGTAAAACATTTTAAAGAAACATGGCACAGTTGAAAGATTTTAAGAAATAAAACATAACAAGTCTCAGTACCAGTTCCATGAATTGAAGGCCGAGTCGAGCAGCCTCGATATCTGCAGATCTTACTAAATCAACAAAACCAGCAAGGCATCCTCCACCAACTAGAGCAACCAAGTGCTCCACAATCAAATTCGGCCTACCAGATCCTTCTGAAGGGGCAACACAGAGGTTTCCTATAACATATGCCACTTCCTTTCTTATATCAAATGGTGCAGTTGAAAGAAGGCGCAACAGCAGCGGCACTGCTTCACTTGATTGTATTAATAACTTGTGCTCAAAAGAACCAGCAGCAATATTAGATAGCGCCCAAGAAGCTTCCTGCAATATGTAGAGATTGTAAAACGGTGCAAGAGTAATGTAATAACAATCCAGATGCTCAAGACTTTTAAGTGGGTAGAATTTGAATATATGAATCCCATACCTTCTTTAAAACACGATGTTCACTTCTCAAACATTTGACCAGTGCTTGGATTATATTAACTGAAAACACATGCCAGCTGTCAAAAAATGCTATTGACGTTCATTATTGTTTGTATTTGCAGAAAAGATTTGGAACTAGCCTGTGATCTCACTTCCAGCAACAAGAACATTATTAATCACGTAAGAATCGCCCGCCACTAGATTACCTAAACTCCGGAGCACCTGCATAGGTTTTAATAAAAAAGCTCATTTTGGGGAATTAAAAGATAATTTCACGAAATCAGCATATGTGCTGCAAGAAAATTTGGATTTAATGTCCCAGGTCATGTCTTGAAAGCATTTTTAGAATTCAGGATGTTTCTGCATTGTTTAGATGAATAGAAAAGAGGCATTTTGCCCGAAAAGATGAAAATAAAGATATGCACAGGTAGTTTTGTGTAGTGACGATAATCATACATTAGCATCGGAAACTTGTATCTGCTGTAGACATTATTCTAGCTACAAAAATTATGACTAGGTGTGTCATGTACTTAAAATGCCTGTTACCGGTATAAGCAGTTGATAACTACTTGATGATGCCAGTCTTTCTACAAGTATTTGAAGGATATCGCTTCTTGCAAGTACACTGGTAGCAGAATTTGACAGCGCAGTGAGATATACAACAATCCATGCCACTTCAGTTGCCAATTCTTCATCCCTGATTATAACCAGTAATATATAAATTACAGATCAAATTGAAGTTGTGTAATTTTTTGTTAAAAATGTGTTTCGGAATAGTGATTTTTTGGAGAATGTGCGGTTAAAAAATAAGGAAATGTTTTCGATTTAAGTGTAAAATTAATTTATGGGAGAATGTGAGGTTGAAAATGAATTTTGAAAAAAATGTTTTTAAAAAAAATAGAGCCCAAACACAGGCGTAATTAGGCATGCAGTTAAGGTACACAACATTTTAAACAATTTTTGACAGACTGAACTTTCAATTGATTGATTCCAACAAAAAATTACGTGTGCAGTGTAGACTAAACGTTCAATTGATTGATTCCAACGAAAAAATTATGAAAAGAATGCAAACACATGAAGTCTACAAATAATTGAATATGAAGCATGCTATAAACATTTTTGCAGTCTTCATAAACTACACAGGACAGATCCTTTGCAATGTTAAATAGAGCTCCACGGAGATAAATAACTGAGTTAATTGAGACATTGACAACTTACACTCCCTTCAAGTGCCGAAGAATTGCATCAAGAACCCCATCAATTCTTATTAGATCTGTTGCAGCTTTTGGATCAGGTCCCTACATCCACAGATGATGTCATAAATGAAACCTAGAAAGAATGAACTAGGCGGGAAAAATTTACAGTGAGATCCCAAAAAGACTACATGCATCCACATTGTCAATAGATATTGACGTAATCACAGTTTGACACTGATAAACCTCCCATACGGTTCACTTATCAAAGGCGCTACAAGAAAGGGGTATAAGGGGAATTAAGGGGGAAAAAAGGGTTGTTAGTTAGGATGATGTCATGTTTGTTAGTAGTAAATAAATAGTGAATGGTAGGATCTAGAAAACCATTCAGCTGAGAAGTAAAAAGTCTGAATCGTGAAGAGAGGGGCAACTCTCGAAACCTGCCTTCCTCTCTTTTTTAATTTTTATTATGTTGTTCAATCAATCAATTGAAGTTAAATCAAATACATTACTTATTACCCATCCCATTTGTATTAAATTCATGTGCACATAGAAGTCTTAATTGCACAATTGAGGTGATTAATCCATTGTATTTCTGCAGGTTCTAACATTTTGGTATCGGAGCATCAAAATTCTGGGGGTTGAATGCCAATCACCAGAATGGACAGTCGAATTGAAGCATTGGAAAATTCAGTAGAGCGGATTTCATCCTTGAGTGCAACTGTGGTTGAATTGAAAGGAGACATTGAACATTTAAACGCGAAAATGGAAAAAATGAATGAGAAGCTCGAAGTGAGCCTCGCGATGGAAAGGTGTGGGCTGAACGAAGGGTTTCAAAACCTAGCCAAGTTGTTTAAGGGGATGTCATTAGATCCATCGATGATGACAGGAGAAGGTAGTGGAATGAAATCAACTGCGTCAGTCGAGAAGCGGTCGGATCCGGAGCCCATCACGCGGAGAAGATCACAGTCGCTTCTGCTTAAGGTAATTATCACAAGCTGGAATTACCTCTGTCCAATGGAATTGATCCGGATGCATGGATATTCAGGGCTGAAAGATACTTTAGTATGAGCAATCTCTCTAATGATGAGTGAGCTGTTGCTGCGGGTGTTTATATGGAGGGAAATGTTTTGTCCTGGTTCCAATGGGAGGATGGTAGGCGACCCCATACGCAGTTGGACAATCCTCAAACAGCGCTTACCGGAGAGGTTCAGAGATACTCAATATGGAACCATGCATCAGCGATTTTTAGCTATCAAGTAAACCAAAACTATTGCGGATTTTAGGGAAAATTTGAAATTATGTCAGCACCCCTGAAGAATGTGAGTGAAGAGACGTTAGAAGGGGTCTTCATTAATAGATTGAAGGAAGAAGTGCAGGCTGAAGTGCTGATGGCAAATCCGGTTGGCTTATCTCAAATTATGGACATGGCTCAACGGGTGGAGGATAAGAACAACCGAATCAATAAGTGAAGGACAGAAGGAGAAGGAGCGACCGCGATTTAGGACCCCAATTACTCCTAATCAAGCACGGACTGGACAACGAACCATTCCATGAAATTTTCCTAACGAAGCTAATTCTTCGGAGAAGGTGGTGACCCGTGTGCCGAACACCGCCTTTGGGTTCAAGAAACGTACTTAGGCTGAAATCCAATCTAAGAAGGAGAAGGGATTATGCTTCCGATGTGATAGGAAATATACAGTGGGACATCAATGCCGAAACAAGGAATTACATGTTCCGTTAGTGGATGAGAAATGAGAGGAGAATGGAATCGAAGGGCAAATGATGGAAGAGGCAGTTGATTGTATCGAATTGGAAGGGGTGGAGCTCTCCATGAATTCAGTAGTGGGGTTGACGTCGCCTAAAACTATGAAGGTGAAGGGAACGATGAATGGATAAGAGGTTGTGGTATTGATCAATTTCGGTGCTACCCACAACTTCATGTCATAGGAGTTGATTAAAAAGCTTGAGCTACCAATCACTAAAACCCAGGGACACAAGGTGCAATTAGGCACTGGCCTATCAGTAAAGTGTAAAGGGAAGTGCAAGGGGGTTGCATTACACCTGCAATACTTATTGGTCGTAGAGGATTACTTACCCATAGACTTGGGGAGCTCAGACATAATTTTGGGAATGCAGTGGCTC
>CAIGRP010066528.1:0-38196 GCA_903798385.1 Fraxinus cuspidata | reverse complement strand
GTCGAATCCCATTCAGTCATTTGGTTAAAGTCGACTGAATAAATACTATACTTACATCATTGTCCAAGGAGGTCGTTTGACAACAATTTGCCTAACACATCATATGCCCGAGCACAGCCAATCGTCCTCCCCAATTCCATTTCTTGAAACTCAGTATGTAAAGAAAAACTTAAGAGACACAATTTAAGTCTTGAGTAAGCTGGCTAATTAAAAGTAGACTGCATGACAAATTTGGCACATATAACACAGATGTTAACACCATATTATTAGGTAAAACAACTTCTCCTTTCCAACTACTTGTGAGAAAGATCCATCAGCTATTTTGATCTTATTTTTCCAAAATAGGGTTGATAGAATTGTAACAAAGTAAAATTGCCAGTCATATGATTGGAAGCGCCAGAATCAACAATCCATGATATATTAAGCACTTTGTAGCATTTACAGCTTGAATGGTTATACCTTTTTGTGCCACTAATCCAGTACTAATGCCTAAGCTGCTAGGTTATTCTCTATTGATTATTTTTTAAGAGATCCATCTGTTCTTGGTTAAATGGAGAAGAACCAGATTCTGTTACAAACTCCTCGACAGCAGTTTGATAACCGTGGTTATCTTTATCATTGTTTTTTCCTCCCGGCCGGTTGGCAGGTTTGCCATGAATTTTCCAGCAAGTGTCATTAGTGTGCCCTACTCTAAGGTAGTGTTTACACCAAGGCCTGTTGGAATTGCGCCATTTATCTTGGGGCAGATTGAATTTTCCTCTTACAGTAAGAGCCGATATCTCATTGACTGGGCTTTGAGGAAAGGTATCTTTCAGCATCACTTTCTTTCGAATCTCCTCTCTGCGAACCTCAGAACATGTTTCGTGGATGGAGGGAAGGGTTTGGTTGCGAGAATCCTCCCCCTGACTTAATACAAGTTCTTGTTGAGACCGGCAAGAAATGTGAAGATCCCCTCCTCAATAATCTTCTGGTACTTGGGGGCATCAGTCGGATAGTCAGACTCCAGGGCCCCAGGCCCTAAACAATATCCAGCTGCTGCCAGTATCGAGTGAGGATACTGAAATACTGTGTGACTTTGAGGTCGCCTTGGCGCAGATCTCGAATTTGACTGTTAACCTCAAATGTTTCAACTGCATTTTCATTGTCTGGGAACATTTCTTTAGCAGCATCCCAGATCTCCTTTGCTATTTTGTAGAACAGAAAAGTTTGGCCAACGTCTGCTTCCATTGAGTTTATCAGCCACGACATGTGAAGGAAATGAAGCTTTTATTTAAAACTCATAGCTTAGGCTATCTATCCTTTAATCTACAATAGCAAGTAAAGTGGCCTGCAAATGGCCATGTTGAATGGATAGCTACTGTACTCTAGGTTCAGAATTTTGTGAATTTTCTATTTGTATGTTAAAAGAAGTCTATGTAATACGTATTTTAAAAAAAAAAAAGAAAAAATGAACTGAGACTCTCCCCTTTTCTCTGCAGCTGTTCCTTTTCTCTTTATTCTGTTTTTGCACTTTCTTTTGTTCCAGAAAAAAGTCCATTGCTGTTTTTTTTTCATCTGTTCTTCTTGAAGTTATTGTGCAGGTGAAAGAACCTTTCATTTGGTATCGGAGCTACCATTGATCTTAAGGCCTGTACGAGAAGATAAAAATGGCAGGAACAAGTCTTTCTTCACTTCCAGTACCAGCAGTGTTTACTGGAGAAAACTATGATTTTTGGTCTGTCAAAATGAAGGCTTTCTTGATGGCACATCATTTATGGGAAGTGATTGAGCAAGGGTATGAACCACCTGAATCTGATGCGAACTACAGAGTAGCACAACTGAAGTAACAGAAGGATCAATCCATAAAAAATATGAAAGCACTTTCCTTTTTATATACAGCAGTGTCAGAAGAAATTGAGGAAGAGTTCAAAGGCTCTGAAAAGGTAAGGGCTATAAGGTTACAAGCCTTGAGCAGAGATTTTGAAAATCTCAGAATGAAAGAAGCTGAAAAGGTTAAAGATTACACTTCAAGAGTTGTAGATATTGTAAATCAACTCAAGCTGAATGGGGAGAAACTTTCCGACGAAAGAGTAGTTCAAAAGGTGTTAATCACTTTGCCTGAAAGGTTTGATGCTATAACAACAGCCATAGATCACACAAAAGACCTGTCAAGTCTCTCATTAATAGAACTTACAGGTGCTTTATTAGCTTATGAGTAGAGACAAGCAGTAAGGGCAGAAATTTCAGTTGAAGGAGCTTTCACAGCAAAACATAAGCAACAATATTCAAGGGGTAGTGGTGAAAAGAAACAGTATGATGGAAAAAAGAGAAGAGAAGGCAGCAGTAACAAACAAGAAATGAGCAAAGAAAGTAGAGATACATATCCTCCTTGTGGTGTTTGTAACAAAACAAACCATTTGGAAAAGAATTGTTGGAAATCCAAGCAGTGAGATGGTGCAAAAAATTTGGTCATGTGGAGAAGTTTTGTAGAGCTAAACTACAAAATCAAACCTTAACACAACATCAGTCAAGATATCAAAATCAGCAAGCTTCACTTGCTCATGAAAAGAAAGAAGAGGATCACTTGTTTCTTGCATTTCATGTTTCAGATATGGTAGAAAAAGATTCTTTGTTTATTGATAGTGCTTGTACAAATCATATGACAAGCAAGGAGGAGGTCTTTTGCAATTTCAATCCTAATTGTAAAGCAACAACCAGGATGGGAAATGGAGAAGCTGTTTCAGCTAAAGGAATGGGATTTCTCTCCAAACAAAGAAAGGAACAAGGTACATTGATGATGTTTTACTTGTACCTGGTTTAAGTTCAAATTTATTGAGTGTGGGTCAAATGGTTCAAATTGGTTATTCATTGCAATTTAAAGATCATTTGTGCAAAATATGTGATTCACATGATGTTGAAATAGCAAGTGTGCCTATGAAGAACAAAAGTTTCAGTCTTTATTGGCAAAGTGTTATTGCAAATGCTTCAGAAGTTATTTTGATGAGTCAAATTTGTGGCACGAGAGGTATGGTCATTTTAATTATAAATCCTTAGCCTACCTACATTCACATGGTATGGTAAGAGATTTGCCTAAAATTCAAGAGCCAGGAGGAGTATGTGAAAGTTGTAATTTTGGCAAAATGCATAGAGAATCATTTCCAAAAGAAGGTGCATGGAGAGCAACACAAAAACTTCAACTTGTGCATACAGATATTTGCGGGCCTATGAAAACACCTTCATTGAGTCAAAATTTGTATTTTGTGCTTTTCATTGATGATTTTACAAGAATGTGTTGGGTGTATTTTATGAGAAATAAGTTAGATGTGTTTCATGTTTTTAAGAAATTCAAAGCTCTTGTAGAAGCACAATCAGGTTGCAAAATTCAAGTGTTGAGATCAGATAATGGGAAGGAGTATACTTCAACAAGGTTTGATCAGTTTTGTGAAGAAAATGGAGTTCATCATCAACTTACTGTCCCTTACACTTCACAGCAAAATGGAGTGGCTGAGAGGAGAAATAGGTCAGTCGTGGAGATGTCTAGGTGCATGCTAGCTGAGAAAGGACTACCAAAAATGCTTTGGGCTGAAGCAGTCTATACTTCAATTTATCTGCAAAATAGATTGTCAACTAAGGCTATGAAAGATATGACTCCAATTGAAGCATGGAGCGGAATGAAACCCACGACAAAACATCTCAAAGTGTTTGGATCATTGTGTTATATTCATGTTCCTGATCAAAAGAGGAGTAAGTTGGACAACAAAGCAGTAAAAGGAATCTTTCTTGGCTATAGTTCTCAATCAAAGTGCTATAGAGTGTACAATTTAGAAAATGGAAAAATTTCAATATCTAGAGATGTTAAAGTTGATGAAAATGCTAAATGGAATTGGGAGGAAGCCAAGCCACAACAACATGTTCATTTTCCAATTATGCAGCAGAACACTCCTATTACAGCTCCTGAAATTCAGCCACCTATGGTAGAGTCAAGCTCTTCGAATGATGGTTTATCTGAATCTTCTTCTAGCTCTAGTCCACCTCCTAGAGGAACTAGACCTTTGAATGAAGTTTATGAAAGATGTTATACGGCAATTGTTGAACCAAATAGCTATGATGAAGCAGCTAAACATCGTGAATGGATTGAAGCTATGGAAAAGGAAATGGAAATGATTCATAAAAATTAGACTTGGATGTTGGTGCCAAGGCCTACAGATAAGAAAGTGATTGGAGTGAAATGGATCTACAAGGCCAAAGTAAATCCTGATGGTTCAATCTACAAGTATAAAGTAAGACTTGTAGCTAAAGGGTTTGCTCAAGAAAGTGGTGTAGATTACTTTGAAACCTTTACTCCGGTTGCAAGACATGACACAATCAGGTTGTTGATTGCTTTAGCTGCTCAAAAGAGATGGAAAATACATCAATTGGATATAAGATCAGCTTTTCTCAATGGAGAACTGGAAGAAGATGTATTTGTTGAACAACCTGAAGGTATTCACTCAAGTTCAGATCCAGATTATGTGTGCCAGCTAAAAAAAGGCATTGTGTGGACTAAAACAGGCCCCAAGAGCTTGGTACAGTAGAATTGATGGATACCTATGTGGAAATGGATTTAAAAGGAGTGAGAGTGAACATACACTTTATGTTAGAACAGATAATTGCTCCCATATTTTGATCATCTCATTATATGTTGATGATTTGCTCATTACTGGAAGTAATTTGGAGCAAATTGACTTAATTACTCATGAACTAGAGAAAGAATTTGAAATGACATATCTGGGAGAAATGAAGTATTTTCTTAGTATTGAAATTGAGCAAAAGACTGATGGAATTTTCATCTCTCAACAAAAGTATGCTTTTGATATTTTGAAGAAGTTTAAGATGCAAAATTGCAAACCAGTAGACACTCCATTGGCCATGAATACTGAGCTATCAAAAGAAGATGGAGATCAACCAACTAATGAGAAGGAATACAGAAGTCTTGTAGGAAGTTTGTTATATTTGACTACAACAAGGCCAGAATTGATGTTTGCAGCAAGTCTACTCTCCAGATTCATGAAAAATCCTTCTCAAATGCATTTTGGTGTTGCTAAAAGAGTCCTCAGATACATCAGAGGTACTATCAATCATGGGATTAATTTTGAAGGAGGAATTGACTCAGATTTATTGGGATATTCAGATAGTGATTGGGCTGGTTCATTAGATGATATGAAGAGCTCTTCTGGTTATTTGTTCACACTTGGGTCTGGAGCTTTTTGCTGGAATTCAAAGAAGCAAGAAGTTGTAGTACAATCAACAACAGAGGCAGAATACATTGCAGCATCAGCAGCAGCAAATCAGGCTATTTGGCTGAGGAAAATCTTAAGTGATTTGCGTCAAGTTCAAGTCAGTCCTACTACAATTATGGTTGACAATCAATCTGCAATTTCTGTAGCCAAAAATTCCGTAAATCATGGGAGAACAAAGCATATAAAAGTGAAGTTTCATGCCATTAGACAAGCTGTGAAAGAAGGAGAAGTGAAGTTGCAATATTGTCTTTCACAAGTTCAATTGGCTGATTTGCTCACAAAGCCTCTAGCAAAATGTCGTTTTGATGAGTTGAAGCATCAAGTTGGAGTGTTACATAAAAGCTTCAAGGAGGAAAATGAAGGAAATGAAGCTTTTATTTAAAACTCATAGCTTAGGCTATCTATCCTTTAATCTACAGTAGCAAGTAAAGTAGCCTGCAAATAGCCATGCTGAATGGATAGCTACTGTACTCTAGGTTCAGACTTGTGTGTATTTTCTATTTGTATGTTAAAAGAAGTCTATGTAATACGTATTTAAAAAAAAAAGATCTGAGACTCTCCCCTTTTCTCTGCAACTGTTCCTTTTCTCTTTGTTCTGTTTTTGCACTTTCTTTTGTTCCGAAAAAAGTCCATTGCTGTTTTTTTTTTCTTCTGTTCTTCTTGAAGTTATTGTACAGGTGAAAGAACCTTTCAACATGACCTTATTGTTCTCGGTCCTCCACGATTCGTATGAAGGATCATCCTTCTGAGGTTCCTTTTTGGCCCTATCAAATAATCATCCTTGCCTCTGCCACTGACATACATCATTACTGATTGGCGCCATTGTAGAAAATTGCGTCCGTTAAGCTTGTGAACTGCGACCTGCGAAAGAGTTGATGATGGACCAGAGGTGACTTTCGTTGAAGCAGAAGGTTGAGTTCCAGTGGATCCTAATGAGGCCATGATTCTGTCCAGGTGCAATTAAAAAGAGAAAAAAAAAATTCAGATTTGAAGCTCTGAAACATGTAGAAATTCAGAGTAGAGAAATTTATTTATTATTATTTTTTTTTTTTATCTCACTATTGTATGGAAGGTTACACCCATATATAAAAGAATTCCTAGAAACTTGAAATAAACAGTTAAGTTTTAGGAAATTTAAAAACAAGAATATCCTGACTAATTCAAACCCCTAATTAACAGTTAACAATTCCTACTTACATGGAAAACGAATAATTAAATAATCTAATCCTAACTTTCAACATAATTAAATAAAGGACTAAATAACACAAGTGGATGATCACTAAATTCATCCATGATATAAAATCAACATAATTTCCATAAATTTTGGTCCAAGATAATGTCATGTAAAACTACTATAATATAATATGTTAAGTATTGGTGTATAATTAAATACTTTCTTAGGAATAAATATTTATAAATAAAATTCATATAGGTAATATCACTTTATGAGATTCACTTTGATATTCTTTTGAAATTCTTATATTTTAAAGCATTTACATTGTGCTTCTTCGAGAGTAATATAATATTCTTCTTAAATATTGATAGACATAAATGTGTGTTAATTCGAGAACACAACACGATATTCTTCAAAAATACTAATATGTATTATTTTATGCTTCTTCAGGAGCAGTACAATATATTTTTCTAAAATATTTATGTAGTGTGGGTTTGTTTCTTCGACAACATTAATACCATCTTTGGTTACAATAAATACAATTTTTAGTTATGCTTTTTAAGGAGCATAAACACCATTATTATGAATAATCTTATATGAAAATCTAATAAAAAACTTTTAATAAATGAACTTACTAGCAGTATAAAAGAAGTGATTAAATTGGTTTATTTTCAGATTTGATGGATGTCAAAATTTTCAAGCAGTTTATAAATCTTAGAAGTCCAATCAAAATTCGCTATTGTTCACGTAGAGGTTTCTCATGAATGAACAATTAGATCTTGATCCAGTTTGTAGGATCTAAAGAATAATGGGTTATGAGCTTGCTGTCCAAGTTTTACATAATCAGAGTACAAGCGCTGAGTATCAATGTTTGATCACAATTGTAAAGGCTATCAAAATTCTGAGAATTTTCTACTTTGTTGATATCGAATTTTCTCTTTTTTTTTGGGTGAGCTACTTGGTGCTGATAACTTGCTATAAAACTATAGAGAAAGACCAAAAAACAAAAAAAGAATAAGAGAGAAAAATAGAGAGTCAAAATTCAAGCTTGTTTTATTATGTAGATTTATAGCATGAGAATGAAGTGTATCTCTACTAATTGGTTTGTACTTGGGTTGAAAACATTTTTAAATAAAATACGTCGAGTGCATGGTCTCTACTGTGTAAAACAACTACTCGGCACCTTCTACAAACATTACATGCCTTCTCACACCGATGGTAGATTATAAACCCAATATACAATTGACACGCTAGGACTCTAACTGGCGAAACAAAATTGAAATAGGATCTGCCCAATCAATAGCTCTTTGACAAATAAATTTTACATAATGCATATTGTATTGAGAACGTGCTAATTTTTCGGTCATCAAGCGAACTCCTTTCCACAGTAATTGCAAACTGCTTTCATGATCTATAGCACATTCTAGTAAACATATTTTTGGTAGTGTTTCCAACATTTAAAACTCCGCTCACGAGTTCTTGCCTATTTTGGTTTCTCAATAGAGATTGTTTCTTTTTCTAATTCGCCATCGAGCTTCATAGTCATCGATTTGAAATGTACCGATATTTTCAGGGGTTGGAACATCATTTCGACCAGGAAATTTATTGACAGAAGTATTCGGACTACCAAAATATTGGTTTAACATCCTTCTACTGCAATTCATTAGAAAATTCGTATAAAATAGAGGGGAAAAGAATTAATTAGCTGCGAAGTTATATTGCTACATAAAGATATAGTAGACTAAGGGTGGTAAAAGGGCAAGGTAGGTCGTCGGCTCGACTCATCAAAACTCAGCCAATGGACGGCTCAGGCTCGTTTCTGGACGAGCACGAGCCGAGCCAAGGGTTCGCCCGCTCGGCTCGTCGAGCTCACGAACAGCTTGGCCCACTAGCCTAAAGTTCACAAGTCGTGGGCTCGTAAAAAATCTGAAGAAAAAAGTGAAAAAAAAAAAAAACGTGAGCTCGTGGGCCAAGCCAAGCTCGACCTTTGAACACGAGTCGAGCTCATGGGTAGATGGACCTAGCCGCCACCACTATAGTAGACCAATGTGAAGCCGAAAATTTCCAAAAAGGCTCGAAATTGAAATTTTGAATTTTGAATTCGAAGCCCAACGACTACCTGAATACGATAAAATCAGGGCAGCCTCCAGCCCATGAGATCAACTTGCACAGGAAAATCTCGGTTTGATTTTCCCCTAAAACTTGCCTCGAGAGCAAGCGGTTGACGTCCATTAACATCACTAAATACGAGCAGATTAGCGCAAAATATTAGATTGGAATGAGTAACCACTTAATTTTAAATTTATTTATTTATACTAATAAATATATAATAAAAAGAAATTACGGTATAACTCAAAATATAGAGTTCTAAATAATAGACAAACATGCATAGACAAAATAGGATGTCAACGAGATGGAACAAAAGTAGCCCTCCCCATCCCCTCCTCAATGGGGACTTTTTGCAAGCCAAGGCATTGTGGCACGAGAATGGGAATTAAACATTTATCGTTTATTATTGTTTAACATAAATATAAAATAAACTTATTCAGAACATGTTCACAATCAGGGCGATAACTATGTTCCCGTCCCCATCCCAACTGGAATGGGAACTGTGAATCGCAATGTAGACGATCATTCAGTCAAGAAGCAAGGATTAGATTGTGCCCATGGTCTTGCTAAAATTTGCTTCTTCAGCTATACGCACAGCTGCCACTGCTTTGTAAGTAGCCAAGTCGGCATTTACCTTACGAAACTGCGCTCTTTGACGCTTTAGAACAGCCAACCCTTCTGATCTTTCTGCTGCAGCTTTAGCTTCTTGCACTTTAAGGAATATAATCTGTTGTTCCGATGCATCTCTTTCAACTGACATTGCTGCAAAAATCCAGATTCTTTTAAGGTTACAATACAAAGGACATGCAGATTTCTGGTATTCTAAAATATCAGAATTTTAGTGGCGTCTATGAATAATTGTCAGCCAATTCATTTAAGCACGAGAAGACATCACCCTAATTATCCAGTGTGTACAACTTGACAACTTCTCCAAGTTTTCAAAGGCGTTTAAGAAACAAGAACTTCTCACCAAAGAAATTTATTTCTTTTTCATGGCACTACCAAGATCATGGGTGCATATTGGAGAAATTACCTTTATGTCAAAATTTAAAAAGGATGAATCAAAACAACGGTACGACTAATACCATTACAAATATTACTCTGCATAAATGTGCGTCATTAGATACTAGAAGGCTGGCACCTAAGTTAATTTTCTTCGATTTAAGTGAAGTTAAGTCGACCTGTAAGTTGGTCTCAATATATAGTCATATTAAACAAGCACGTACAGAAGATAAATTTAAATTCATTCAGACAATTCCAGTCAACACGTAAGCAATCAAAATAGAGGTACTCATCTAACTGCAACTACAGAAATGTCAGTTTACTGAGGACAAGCACCTTGCAAGAAAGTTCGTTGTCTGCCTCTCTCAGCCTAACTTCCTTGTGGTAAGAATGATCTTTTCACCTGAGTTCTTCAAATTATAAATTCACTCAATGGCAAACGAAGAATAACACCACTTATCGAGGCCTTAAACTATACACAGGACAGATAAGAGAACAATGTAATTTTATTCTTTTTCCTCTTTAAATACATCGAAGTTCGAGAGTGAAAAACAAAAGGACAAAAACAAAACAAAACCTAACCAAAAGAAAACCATCAAACATTAAACTTTAACATGAGCAAAAGAATTAAGAATGAGAAGACAAAGGGCAGATCCAGGAATATAAGACGGAGGGGCTGAAACTAGTCCAATAACTCACTGCTAACGCTGGGGAGACTTGATATAAAGCAAAATATGACCGTTAGAGTTGCCTTCCACTTAGTTTAAAGAAAACAAAAAATCAGATGTCGTAGAAAGTATATTGATAAATAGAATTGCTATTCAAATGTTATAATCTCATCGATTTCCTTCACCACAAGGGAAATTGTAACAATGACAATGAGTTGTTAAATCTTATGTTTTTATTAGATCGTTAAGGAAATATAGAAGAATCCTACTACAAATGTTATTGTAATACCTCTTTAATCACATTCAGACACATTCAAAAACAAATAAAAATTGTAAAAAGACCTCTCTTTAATTCATGTTCATTAGCATTCAGCACTAAATGTGATTATTATACTACATGGATTATGCAGTCAAAATTAAGAAAACTCCAATACCACTAACAATACATTAAAAGCTTGTTTGAGGCCCATTTGTTCAAAAAATGCATTTTGTAATAATTTTATGATGGAGAATGTGTGGTTAAAGAATATGGAAAAGTTTTGGGTTTACGTGTAATATTATTTTATTGAAGAATGTGTTGTTGAAATATGATCAAATCACTGTTCAAGAATACATTTTGATGGAAAAAATGGGGCTCAAACAAGGGCCAAGTGACAAATCCGGATGCACATAACCGTCAGCATTGAAAACAATAAGCATTCGACGTTGAAAACCCTTTAGACCAATCCATTAAACCATTCAAGTTCTACAAATCAGTATTGCAATTTTATATTTGCATAGACCCTCATGTCAAAAGTTCAAAACCCTGATCGAAACATATCAATTTGCAGAAAGTAAAACCATGGTCCACAAGCAAACATATATACAAAAAAGGACAATTTTTTCTACACTTTTCCATGTACAGACATCCACATACATAAAAGGGGAAAAAAATAATTCAATAATTTCTCAGAATGCTGAATGTAATCCAAAACCCATCTCTATATAAATAAATAATTAAATAACTTTACACATATCAATAACATTTACTCATGTCTCACATAAATCTACTACATACACATAAAAAGAAGGCTGATTAATGGAGAGGGACATACAAAAATAAAATTGAAGAACCTTAACTTTTGAAAAGAACACGAGGTACACAATTGGAGGAAGCGTTGTGTAGAGATGGAAAGAGACGGACATCAACGGGCATTAAAGATGGAGATTACTTTTTTATTGCGAACTTGACATCGCAAGAACCCATTAGGTTTTGAAATTGGAAATTCTTGAATTTTATAGGGAATTCAAGCTTTTGGATATAGGCATAGAGAGAGATGGGGATTTCAATTTGAGTTTGGGTATGGGTATGGGAATGGAATTGGTCCGGATAGGTTTTAATATAATATTTCCATTTGGATTTTAATTTGGGCCAGGGACGCTGAATAGGTTGCCCCCGCGGTACAGTACATGTGTATTTTTCTTGTACGGGACGTAAAGTCCTGTATGGGCTTGGGTTAGTATAAATACAGATGATGTAACCCTATTATTCAAACTAAACAAAAATCTCTGTTTTGCTCCTTGTAGACGTAGGCACATCGTCGAATCACATTAAATACTTGTGTTGATTTCTCTATTCTACTTCTCTATTATTTTGCGCTTAAAATCCAACAGAAAAGATAGAATCACATCTACTTGACTAGTTGACACAAGCCTCTGGGAAGGCCTAATTAACCGATCACATTCACTAATCATCTCACCCCACCCTCACCCAACCAACTCTACCTCCGTCGACTCCATCCAAATCCGCACCTTCACCTCAAATCCACAATAATCACCACCACCCCCTCCTCCAACTTGAGATCCATAGCCATCACTTTCACCATAAATCAACAATCACCACCACCACCTCCTCCTACAACCTTATATCCACAACCACCACCACCACCTTCACAATCAACACAGCATCACCACCTTCATCTCAAAAAATCACCTGGCTAAAATAAACTACTATCGTGTTCAGCCAATTGGCAATGGCGATGCTATAGAGAGAGAAGACGCAACAACAAAAAAGTAAGTGACGAAGCCGTCGTAACTAGTTCAAGTACTTCCAAATCTTAAAAGGCATGTTCTCTTCCCCATTTTCAAGTCGTTTTCTATTTTCGATTTTCTAAAACAGTGAAAATGCGTTCTCTTTCCTATTTTCGAAAATGCGTTTTTGAAAACAAGTTAAAAATTTACAAAGAAAACCGAAAACGACAAATTTGTCGTTTTGGGTGTTTTCAGTTATAATCAATCCAAAATTTTCAAAACGCGTATGGGGTGTTTTCAAAACAATTTTCAAAATGTCAAAAAGAACACATTTTCAACAATATCAAAATAGACACTCAAAACACAAAATCCAAAATGAATTCAAAACTCAAAACACAAAACTGAAACACAAAGAGAATAACCCTTAATATTTTAAGAAACTTCTATGGGGAGAAACCCTTGAATTAGGATCAATGTAGGTTTAGAACTAATTGCAGAGGAATTAAAGCAATTGGGACACCAAAAGTGCATGGAGGTGTCACCGTCGATGATTACAGTTTAAGAAGACAGGTGTGGAGAGACATCGGTAAAGGTAGTTGCCGTACAAGGAGACAAGGTTGAGATATGAAGCTACCATTGTAATTGTATCTGTACCACAAAGAAGTGAGTAAGGAGAAAAGACAACAAAGTAACGGGGATAAAAGCGGGTGGCTGGCGGCGGGTGGCTGTGAACGCCCTTTGGGAGGCTTTGGGTGTGGATTTAGGAAATGGGGGGAAGAGATGAATTAAATGATTAGGTGGGGTGGGTTCTAGTATATACCTGAGTTTTGAAAAAAAAAAAAATTTGATTTTTGAAATGTAAAAACAGAAAACAGGGATGGGCGTAATTTCCTCCTTAATTTTTTATTATGGGCATGGGATAATGGGAACGCGGGCTGGTTTTAAATTTGCACACAGGCTAATATTAAAAAAAACATTGGGCTGCACTTGGACCTGGGCTGAGGCTCGCATGGGCTGTAGCCCTGTCCGGCCCCGGCCCAGATCTGCCACTGAAGAAGACCATGTAAGTTTTTGTCTAAACTCAGCTTCTAAATGACACTTCTATGCAGACACATTTTAGAAAGCGAATCAATGAGGAAAAGTCAGCTCATTTAGTCACATAACAATAAGAATTCAAACGATAAAGCAATTTACATTGTAATATCCTACTCCTGCATAAGAACTATTCAAGAATGCTGAAGATGGTTTGCCAAAAGAAAATACTTTCACTGAACAGATTCTTGTTTACCTGGAAAATCCTTGCTAGTGCTGAACATCTTTGTCTCTGTTTTTTAATCAAATGAACACGGACAACCTCCACAGCTTCCCCTCTTTTCAGATTCATACCAATATTATCTGCTTCTTTCACGTAATAACAATCATCTGGGTTACAATGAAACCATTTTCAAATACATCAACTATCAACTCAAAATTCTCAGGAGTGCCAAGCTCATGAATCTCCTTTTCAGCATAGAACTTGCTATTTAACTTGTTCAGCCACTCCTTGTCTTCACAGTCCATGTCATAATTGGCAGTCCTCTTCGACAAAGCCCTGACTAGCTCATGTTCTTTCACGGTAATGTACGAATCAGGTTTCACATAACAAACAGTGTTGCTATCTACAGGTATTAATACTTCATTTACTCAAGGAGCAGGAATGACACTATCCGCAGTGGCCTGCATATTACGTTCTAAGCATTCCTTATAAAGTTTCTTGAAAATCCAACATATCTGTTTATTAGGAAATTCAAGCTTCCAACTACTGTCCATAGTCCATATTATGGAATGAGTGAAAATGTTGCAACTAGATGACCTCATTACCCTTTCTGGTTTGATTCTGTATCGCCTAGTCTCATCCCTTGTAATTGCAAGAAACCATTGATTTGAAGCAGTTAGTTCTAACGTAACAACAGCTCCTTCTTCGCTGTTACACTTGTCCATTTTCAATAATTAATATATTGGCAGAACAGCTATTAGTGCTCATATCCTGTGTCGCACATCCAGGGTAGATTTTAGGAGACTTAGAGAATCAACAACTGAATGTGACATCTCTTCCGGATCATCAATCCCTGCTGCTACCGTGTTGCAATCATATCGATCTCTCCCAAAGGTATTTGAGGTCAGTGTTCTTCATTATCTGCCACATCTTTTACTTTCTCAACATCCTCGTTCACACCCAACAAATGTGTCACAAACACATAAGAAAGTTGCACATATCAAAGATAAATGCTTCAATGCAAAAGCATAAAGGGGAATAGCAGAAAAATCCACAGTGAACACTGGTACCAAAGACCTGGATCCTGATATTTTGCAAATATCAGGGTTCTTGATGGATTTAGAATCCTGAAACATGAAGAAATAAAAAATAAAATATAATCCCGAGAAAGAATATAGAAATTGATCAATAAACGGAAACCAATAATTTGAAGAATCCCTAAAGTTCCTCTAGGCCCAACACATACAGAATTGATGATAATAGTACAGTAATCAATTTAAATTTGATATAGCAATTGGAATTTAGCGTTGCCATTAAAAGTCGCCACGATACCAGATGGACCCATGAATACAAAGTGACAGAAGTTGGAACTTTTGACTTTCACGCCTATTGACCGCAATCAAGCAAATATTTAACCAGCAAATAACAGAAATTTACCTTCAGAAAAAGAACACCTCGTTTAATATTGGCTCTGAATGGACGAATGCAGAAGGCTGCTCTAATTCAATCCAAGCCCTACTCATATACAGTAGTACGGAATTCAAGAAGCGTGCAATCTGATAACCACTATTAAAGGAAGACTCACTGGCAACAATACAAAGCTCCAGACCCGTAATAGCCAAATCCTGTAATCCACATGTAACATATGGTTCAGAAGTTCTACATTTTTCCTCCACCGGTTCCTCATATACTGCTTCCAAAACCTCTTATCCTCCGTACCCTTAGGACGGAGTTTCGGCGTACTGGTTTTGGAACATTTTAAAATACCGATTTTGAGAGCGGATCAGTTTTGAGTGGTTTTAGTATCGATTTTTAAAACAATCCAAGATCGTGGAGTGAGCTTTTGTGTTAGTACAAGTGCAAGTAATCAGATAAACATCATATGGATATGATGTATACATATGGAGATGTACATGATAAGATCATCATTACCAAGATCGTGATGATTGGCCATCTTGGCCCAGCAATATGTTGCATTACTTCATCTCATACTTGCTCATTACGCAAGCGTATTGCACGATTGATTCTATTCCCAATTGAGCTAGTTCGTGGAGTGAGCTTTTGTGTTAATACAAGTGCAAGTAATCGGATAAACATCATATGGATATGATGTACACATATGGAGATGTACATGATAAGATCATCATTACCAAGATCGTGATGTTTGGCCATCTGAAATGAAAAATTGTAGAGACAAAAGACAACAAAAAAAAGTCATTAGTAAAAACTTCAAACAAAAATAATATGCAACTAATGATGATGGAGAGCTTCATCAGTTATGCAGTAAACAAAGTGCATCAAAGTTACTATTCATTACAGGAAATTGAAATATTTTACACCAACAGGTACAACCCCTTCTCAGGTCCCCCTCCCGCCCCCGCCCACCCCCCCCCCCCAACTGGTTCTACTACAAAGGCCTATCTCACTACCAACTGGATCTGCATATATCTGCTTTCATCTACAATAAAATACACTTATAAATACATTCTCAAATAGGCATTTTGACGTACAATTGAACTGCATGCAAACACTTGCAAATTCGCCCGAGGATACACAAATACATCCTATATATATATAAGAATTTATTCACAAAGAGAGAGCCCCCATCAGATTTTTTTCAATTGTGGTTACTCTGTTTTCTCACTTCGTTTAATGCATTGTTAGCTTTTAAAGTTTTAAAAAATTTCACATTTCATTGGAACTACAAACTTCGAATTTAAGCATAGAAGATTGGGGAAAATACAATATAAATAGAATCTGTACCTAAAATTGATAGAAATCGAAGAAAGGCTGAAAGATGAACGATGGCGAAGAAACCAGAAGAAAAGAATCCGTTGAAATGAATGATTTAAATATTTAGGATTTTTTTTTGGGAAATTGCATCGAAAGTCCCAAACCTTTTATTTTGTTGCAGAATATACCTTAAACTTTTATTTTTACGATTACAGTCCCAAACTTTTACATTAATGGTAGCCAGAGTCCATGGGATGAATTCCATCCAGAATCCCGTTAGTCAACATTGAAATTGAAATTTTGACTCAAACTGAAAAATTAAATGAGGGGTAAAATGTTCAATTTATATTCCTATAATTAAATAATTAAATAAAAAACAAAAATAAAAAATGAACTTCGTCTTCTGAAAATCACCCCACCCCCACTTCCAATTTCAAAATAAAAATCTAGAACCCAGTAAATTCTTACAATCAATACCAACCATTGATGTCACATCAATATCGTCCAACCACTACCCTCAATCAAATAATTCTACTTTGCTTGCTGAAAACTTCCAATGCCATCTGTCAACACCACCATCAATCAAAGAATTCTGCTTTTCTTACTCGGTGTCTAGTGGCAATCTCAAAAGCTTCAAATCTATTGGGGGAGCAGATCTGTTTACTCTTCATCCGGCAACAACGCCAAAAATAGAAAATTTGGAGAAAAAAAAATCAGAACTAATTGGTGAAATAGCTTTGTATGCTCTGCATTCCTCACTACATTCTTGGGGAGTGCTTTTGGATTCAAAAGGTTCTCCAGAATAAGGCATTGGCAAATAGGTTTGATCGAAGTGGAGTGCGATTCATTTGGGTGGCGAAGTGGCATTGGGTTTTGGATTCGTAGCCATAACAACAGCTGCCTCTGGCTCTCTTCAACACTACCCTCGATAGTTATTAGTTCGACTATCACCTAGAACTGAAGCATATGCTTTCGGGAACCATGGATGATGCACTCAGTGCATTTAAATGGCACAAACACAAGCTATATCGAATAGTGCTAATCCATGGTTATCAGATGGGGTTGATTTTGATCGGGTTTCAAGGTAGGGATAGAGAGGTGTGAGGTTTGGAGAATATGAATTTTTTTTTATTTAATTATTTTATTATAGAAATATAAATTAACCATTTTACCTCCCATTTAATATGTCAATTTGAGTCAAACTTTCAATTTTAGTGTTGACTAATGGGATTCTGGATGGAATCCGTCCAATGGACTCCAGTTGCTATTAAAGTAAAAGGCTTGGGACTGCAGCCATAAAAATAAAAGGTTAAGGTATATTTTGCAATAAAATGAAAATTTTGGGACCTCCACTGCAATTTTTCATTTTTTTTTCCTTTTGTATACGTTAGGATAAATTTGATAATAATTATTTGAAAGGAGGTAAAATTGGGAGAGATTTTGAGAAAACCTTCAAAATTCGTTAATTTTATGGGTTGGAAGAAACGACCAAAATTACACTACATCGAGTTTGGGTGGTTTTCAACCTATCCAAAATCGGTGTCCATAAGCGGTGTTACTCAAAATCAGTGAAAAAACTCCCAAAGCAGGCCCTTAAAGGTGTATTCGTGACTTGAAATTTTTGAGATTTAAAAAATTAGTGATATTAAATGTAAACTTTTAAAAACTGTTTAAAAGTATTTGTGTATTTCATCGAAATTTTTGTCTTTAAAAATTAAGGTGTATTCAATTAAAACTTTTTAAAAGTTTCTATACGTTATGAAGTATTCAATTGTCGGTGGCTTTTAAAAACTTTTATAAAAGTCTCTAAATTGCAGACTTTTAAGCAAAATGTATTAAACTAACATTTCAAAATTTGTCCCTCATCCATCTCAAGGTTTTGGGAGATTTTCAATAATAAATAAATAAATAATCAATCTTTTTTGTTTCTTTCAATATTTATCTTTCTTTTTTCTTCTACAAAAGTCATGATTAAAAATCATTTTTCTATTGATTTTATTTGTTTCTATTTTTCATTTTTGCCTCTCTTTTTTATTGTTTATCTCTATTTTTTATGAACAAATTAAATGGTAACTAAAGATTCATATAATTTTTTTCCATTCATTTTTTATGGAAAAAGATCATTTTATAATTAAATTATAAGATTTTTTTTAATAAAAAAGACTAATTTATAATTAAATTTAAATATATTGATTTGTTGTTTATACTTATGTCAAATAGATAATATTG
This sequence comes from Fraxinus cuspidata, assembly GCA_903798385.1. Taxonomy (NCBI): domain Eukaryota; kingdom Viridiplantae; phylum Streptophyta; class Magnoliopsida; order Lamiales; family Oleaceae; genus Fraxinus; species Fraxinus cuspidata. The sequence continues at coordinate 19,758 of CAIGRP010066528.1, read as the reverse complement.
AAGATTAATTTTTTTTTATATTTACATTTATATTTATATATTTATATTTATATTTATTTATTTAATGTGACTCAAATTTTTATTCTTTTAAAATTACTTTCTATTACATGGGGAGGGGAATCCGAATTATAGGAACCACCACCTTGTACATGAAAATTTTACTTAAAAAGAGTTCCATTAATTCCATAAAAATCTACGAAAGTCTTCTGAATTCAATTATAGAAGTTTACGAAAGACTTCCATCAATTCAATACAAATCTATAAAAGTTCATGAAATTCACGGAAGTCATCACTTGAAAAAAAAAGTCTATAAAAGTCTTCAAGAGTCCCAATCCCAAATGAATACTTCTTTTCGACTCCATTCTCTTCACAAGTTGAGCTTATCTATTGTTTGATCGGTGTGTGTATGCATAGATACTTTCAATTAGACTCAAAAAAAGTTTTAGAGATGGCAAATTTTCAAATTAGTGTCAAGTCGGACCTTAGTGGTCATTTCTTTCCTTTCTGCTCGTAAAATTCACATCCCCTAAACAATGATTCAACCCACTCCCTACCCAAGAGTTGATGACTAAACAGAAAAGGGATAAGAGAAAAGCCTTATGTCTTGTTTTCACTTTGTGATTTCATTTTATACTGTACTTCTAAGTTTGAAATTAGGGTTTGACCTATTTCCAAAATTTTCATCTAAATTAGGCCCTTGATGTTAAGTTTTCCTGACGCTAGATCCACATAATGTTTTTATTCTTGCAAGAGCTTGCAAATTTTAACAACAGAGCTAGATTTTATATTACTTGTCTTACTTTTGTGATAAGATTTAACAAAAGGATGAAGTGTTGGATCAATTGGAGTGGTCAAGAACGATACATGCAGCTAACCACAAGCTTACACAGAATGAGGATTAGTTTTTTGTTGTTGTAGACTATGATGCTCGGACTCTCCAAAAATGGAGAAGTATTCGTGTCGACACGACATGACACGGATATTGTCACGGGATATGGATCCTTCATTTTTGCACTCGAACAAGGCAGCAAAATAAAAGAAAGACGTCGAAAAGTGGAGTCTTGCTTTTGGCTTTGCATCCGTAGCAGAGTCCGCACTTGAGAATGTTGGTGTGCTGGATAACAGAGAGAGTTGTTGGGGAAGATGATGGTCTCTGCCTTAATTGAAGTGGATTGTCTCTGCTCTAATTGAAGTGGCTGTGCTGAATTTTGGAGAATGTGTTATATACGCTCTTGTGAAGTCCTATTCATTAAAATTACAAATAATTTTATAAGGATAAATTATATGATCAAACATATTTAATTTGAGTTTATTTTTGCATTAAATTTGTTATTTTTTATATTTTATCTGTGTGAACTTTTTATTTCGTAATTAAAATGACTTAGTGCTATATCTTTTTTTGGTATTAAATTAAATTTATTTCTATAATTATTTTTAAATAATATAGAAGTCATTAAAATAGATTTTTTTCATTAATTTTTTTTAAATAATTAATTTTAGCTTTAAATTGAAATTAATTTCAAATTATGATCTAGTTGTGTTAGTTCATTTTATCGAAAGAGTTGATAAACAAACTAAACTACAAGTTTATTTTTTGACAACAAATATCAATTATTTGCGGACAAGTAAATGAAAATTTAAATTGTTTTTTCAGAACAGATGTCCAATACTTATATTTGAGTATCTTGGTGTACTAAGTTTTTAAAATTCTTATTTGTCTTTGTTATTTTGACATTGTTCTGTCATTTTTTCAAAAAAAAAAAAAATATTATGTATGTTGTTTCCTCGTACCCTTTTCCAAAATTGGATCATTTTTAATCGTATCCCCATATCTTAACTTTTAAAATGAAAATGATCCGACTCCTATATATATATCCACACCCAAGTCCGAGCATCATAGGTTGTTGATGTCTTTCTCTTGCATTTGGTACATGTTGTGGAAGTGTTTAGATTATAAACACTTTTGATCAAACCTACTTTTTATCCACATATTTTGTGTGACCACAATTACTACTTATGCACCATTCATTTCTATTAGTTTATAACATCTCCCAAACAAGCTTTTAGTCAGCAACAATCAACGAGCTTGTTACGCCTCTTGTTGCAATAACTTCAAATAAGTTTGGGAATTGTTTATCTTACCTGTAGCCCATCTCTGAATCAGAGAAACCTACTTCTTTCTATCACCTTATTTCTTAAGAAGCTGTATGCTCGATCTGAATTTAATGGGTTCAATTGATGGAAGCTGGTCTTGTTTAGCTTGCCAGTTTCTATGGCAGATTTGATGTGCTGATGGCCTCTTGTTACTGTGGCATATATCTAAATAATGTTGGATGGTTCTCTTGGCTACTTCAACCGCTTCAAAATCATTCATAGAAGCAAATGACTTCAAAATCTCAATATTATGATGTTTATACCATGTTTGTTGATGATCCAGAATTTCAAAATGGTGTCTTGATGCATTGAAACTTGATTGAGTCTTCTATTTTGAAAGCTCGATCTGTCACTGAGAATTGATTTTTATCATATGTAACAGGCAACAAGATGTTAGAGCTACTGAGATTGACAAAGTAGATATGCACTCATCCTTCCGCCCGGGTGACATGGTTAGAGCTTTAGTTGTATCCTTCATGCTAAAATAAACGTTAATACATAGAAATGTTTCTCTTAAATCACTTCTGCTGAAAAGATGTATTTTGCTTATGGAAATGCCAAGTAAATTTACCTTTTTGGATTGTTTTGCCAAGAACTTCTATTGAATTTTCGTTGTCTTTATTTTGGTCTCTGAGGGGTCTACCTAGAATGTATTGATTGGGTGACATAGATTGACAACTGATTAAATTGTTGAGTATGACTTGTGAGCCTTTATTTATTTCCTTGAAAAGCTATCCCTTGGACATGCACGGGCATATCATTTTTCAACTGCAAAAAATGAGCTGAGTGTTGTATCTGCAGAAAGTGCAGCAGGTATAATTTTCCCTGTTTTTCATACTATCAATTTTTTTTTTTTTTAAATAGTTCTACTTTCGAAATTGCCAATTTTCAAATCTGTTTATGTTCTTCAATGAATTAGTCAGCCTAAGTGATTAATGTATTGGTAATCAATTTATATCCAGGTTCCTGTGCAACGATCATTCATCAGCAAGTTATATGATACCAATAACAGTTCAGTTATTTGACAGTAAAAATAGCTGATTGGATGCATCTAGGACCGTATATGATTTGGAGGAATGGGAAAGAAGGGTTAGCTGGGGTTGGGCATGGAGAGATTATAAATTTTCTTTTCTATTTTTGGTGACAAAGGTAAGAACCAACATAAATATTTCTGTGGTAGATCATATCTGCTGGAAACTCTTGAAAAAAAAAAAAAAATGTCTAGAGGAGCTTATAAATCCCCGAAATTGTGCTTCTATTAAATAAACACTGAACTTCGTCAATACCTTTTTAGTAGAATTACTGCATGGTTAGCTTATTGACAACCTTTAGGATATCAATTCCAACAGATCCGCCAAAAACATGAACTATTGGTTATCGTCTCATTGTGTCCTACCTTTCACTGTAATCTTTCCCTGGAAAATTCTTGTTGGCTACATTTCTGCCAGCGATTCTGATAAATTATCCTGCTGATTATATTCTTTAATATAGAACTCAGATAATATAGAAGAACTTGGTTCCCAATACTGATAGATGATTTTAGACAAGGTCTCGTAGCTTGATGCTTGTCAAGTTGAATAAATTGTCAGCAAACCTGGTTAATCCCTGATATTTGCTATCTAAGCAGTCATCTTTGATACCATTGATATGGATGTGTCTGTGATATCTGCTGCAAAGTATGCAAGCAAACACCTGGTTCAATTTTTTTTTTCTACATGCTCTTCTTTGTCTACTCGATAAGACAGCCAACAGATGAAGAAGTTGCCAACATGGTAAAGCGGGTCTTCAATCAAATGACTACCTGTTGACAAAATATTTTGGGGAAAATCTTGAATAACCTCTAAACTAAAGGTTACCTATACCTGAAACTGACCCGGCTTGAGTAGGCAGTCACTGGCACTAATAATGGAAGTCGTCAAAAAATAGCCTAGCAACTTTTTTATATGTGCCTCTCAAAATGCTCCGATGGAAGTGGTGGTTGGAAAAATTGTATTTATTTACGAGTCTATATGATTGTGTATGCGATGATTAGGTAAATCAACAATTTGAAAGCATGGTTTTAATTTGATTTGGCAGTTTGACGAGCTTTGTTTAAACTTTTATGAGAGGAGATATATTGTAGCAAATTTGAGAGGAATGTGATTATGTTAACATAATAAGAACTAACTCGTTGATTCATAATATATATCGAGAAAGGACAAACAATTGAAAGAATGATCCAGTGTTAATAATTTTCATAAAAATAACCAAGGATTTAAAATACAGAGTCATAAACCAACTTTTCAATGCTAAAACTATAGATGAAGACAAGAACAAGAAGAGAGAATAAACTAGAAAAATAGAAAGAGTCAAAACTCAATATATTTTATTATAATAATGACCCTTGTATATAGGATTTCAACGAGTGGAATTGAAGATTAAATAAAACCTATTTAAATATTATGATAAAATTTAATAGTCAATAATAATTATCTCATAAATTAAGATTTCTCCTCATTTGGTGATTATTTGCACAATAACAGCTTCATTAAAAATTCAATTTAGCAAAAATTCACTGGCATAAAAATATCAAATGATGGTAAAAGAATACAAATAATTTTAACAAAATTGAAGTAATTAAATATTGCTTCATTAAAATCTTACAAGAAATCAAATGGTACAAAACTCCAGCGAAAGAAAAAGAGTACAGCTACTCTCTTGTTTCAATTAATGAAATATTATTGTGTTGAGTAATCCATGTCTTGTACGTCAATCTTTTTAATATCATAATTCTGATGAAGTATGTTTCTATTTGTCTTGTTATAATCTTCAAATGATCTAATCTTCTACTATATATTTATCAATCTACGATGATTGTGAAATATGATGATTAGGTAAAACAAACAAATCTTTCTGGTGTTCTCTTTAGGAGTCCATACATAATGTGTAACATATAAGAGTATTATTTTTAGGATAAATATCTTGTAAATATTGGAGATTTATTACACAATGGAGGTGCCCCATTAAAACTTTATTAGAAAAAACCTTGAGGAAAATTCTAATGAAAAAAGAGTACATCATTCTTTTTAGTATGATATAATTAAAATCCTTCGAGCATATTACTCATCTCACGATTATATTACTTGAATTCTATGCTTCAAGCATATTATATCCTCCACTAATAGTATCAATAGTCAACTTGGGCATATCCCGCGGTTCACCTCCCCCGAGCCGATGAGGGGCCGGAAGCTCGGGTGACACCTGGATTATCAAAAAAAAAAAAACAAAAAAAACAAAAAAAAAATAGTCATGTCAAGGGATTGGCTATGGCCACATTTATTATATGCATATTAAATGCCATGTATTGTCATAATATATAACAATACATAGATTTGGATTTGCATCCAACACAAGATAATTTATCTATTTGTACAAGTCTTTTACGAAATTCATTATATTGAAAGTCGTACATTACATTTTATAACTTTTTTTTTCTAATTTTCTTTTTACATAAGCATACACCTTTATATGTTTAAATTGTCCGTCCAAAAAGTTTAGATTTCTAAGGGAGTTCAATTTTGCTACAATTACATCCTTTTATTTGATCAATCATTTATTCCATCAATATAATTTGACAAATTTATGTTGATATCTTTGTTATTCATAATATGAAACAGTACATCATGTATAAAGTGTTGTTGATAATTTTTCCTTTTCAGTTTTATTTCTTACCCATAGCGACACAACTTATTGAGATACATTTACTTTCAATATTTTAAGAACTTGAACATCTTCTAGAGTTTTATTAGTTATGTTTATATGTTCTCCAATATTATACGCATGTTAAATGAGATCATCTTTTTTATTTGCTCCATTTTTTTTTTTTTTGGAGATTTTTATTTTAGAATTGAATGTCATTATGCTTCAGATGCCGTGTAATTACCAAATACAAAGTAAACTAATTGTTCTCCCGGGATGTCAATTCGAGTTTGAACATTTAAAATTGGTGTGCAAGATATTCTTAATCTCTTTGATCAATAAATGTATCTAAACGAATTATTTTTCGAATAACTGGCTCGAATTGTCTTTAGCAAGGATATAGATATTGTAATGTGTATAATATATATTTTTTAATTTCTCCCCCTAACGCCGAAAATATTGTCCAATCAAATTGACAATCAACGAATCATTAGGCCTTATGATAATTTTATGAGTTCAAATTGAACATGTACTCTCAGCATTTATAATGTCCATCTCAATGCACTGTGATGGAGCTATTTTACATATATTGTACTATAAAAAATTATTAGATGAAAATATTAGGCTCTAGCCATTAGCCAAATATAGCAGGAAGAACCTTGATGTTAGTATAATACAATAAATTTTGCTGTTTATGAAATAATATTCCCTAATCAGATATGGACATCACCTTTGCTCTCAATATTAATGATTTAGATTTCAATTTGAGACGTTGAATAAAAAATAGTCTTAAACCATTTATTGTCATCTCAACTAACTCTTGTAAATTCATGAAATTTAGGCTCATTAGCATTAACAAGACACATCCATCTTGATTGTATATTCTGAAAATTATGCTTATAATTTAAATTTAAGCAAGGAAACTTGCAAACTTCAGGTTGATATAATACCATACAATTATCTAATAGATGTACCTATTACAGATAATATCTAGGTGGTCACATGAAGGGTGACAGGCCCCAATTTTACCTTAACTAATTTTCAAGATTATAGGGATTTAGTCTCGATCTTAGAAATTAATTTTCGATAAAGAGAACAATCATCATTTGTGGATTTATTGGGTGAAGAATCTTCTAGTTCTTTACTAAATGTTTCACTTCATTGTGGAGCCATGATGGTGTGGCTGATCATGTTAAATGATAAAATCAAATTGAACTTCTAATTTAATATAGAATGTGCTTCGATTATACTAATATTGGTATATTGGGTTAATACAGACACACATTATATAAACTTTATAATTTTTTTTTTTAGTGGAAAACAAATTACTAGGAATAGTAAAATTATCTGCCCATCTCACACTTAATATTGGTTTTTCTGGAGACTAATTAGATTTGCAAAATTTGATATTAAATTAATGTTAGGTTCAATCACTTATCTCATATCTCCTTCAGGAAATCGTGCTAAGCTCAACAGGATGATTGGGATACAATTGGGTTCCCATAATTGAATGAGTGAATATATGTCGTCTATTGGCACTTTATTATAATTTGTAGAAATTCGGAGTAGAGAATTATTTTTCTTCTCTCACTATTGTATGGAAGGTTACACCAGAATATAAAAGAATTCCTAGCAACTAAAAATAATCAGTTTCCTAAGTTTTAGTAAATTTAAAAACAAGAATATCCTGACTAATTCAAACCCCTAACTAACAGCTAAAATTCCTATTTACATGGAAAATAATATTCGAATAATTAAATATTCTAATTCTAACTTTCATCACTCTCCCTCAAACTAAGGAATAGATATTTATCATTCCCAATTTGCTCGAGAAGTCATCAAATAGCTGTCCCGATAAGTCACTAGTTATCAAGTCAGCTATCTGCATTCTTGTAACAAATATCATGTTGATTCCTCGATCAATTTTCTCCTCGATGAAGTGCCGATCAATCTCCACATACTTGGTTCAGTCATGGTGCACTGGATTATGTGATGCGTTAGGTCCAATTTTGTAATTAGCAAAATTAACATTTTTTTCAAATTTGTAATTGACAATTTCCTTAGTCAAAATCATGTATTAAGAGTTTATTGAGTTGTAATCAAAATAAAAATAATAGTTATTGAGTCCTAATTAAAGTCAAAAGAGTTAAAATTAGTAGTATAGGTCTTGAATGAGTCCAAGATGTCCGAGAAATCACATATGATCATTGGAATAAATTAGAAGTCAAAGAAGTATAAAAGTGTTGCACAACTCATGCTCCAAATTCTCATCCACAAGTTTCGACGTATTTTTCATGTAGAAAACATTTGATTTTGGACAGGGATATCTGAGAAGGATTGTATCCAATTGAGTTATATTTCCAATTCACTTTGAATCACCTCAATCCGATATCAGGAGAGAAAGTTATGGTAATAATACTAACGACTACTCAGCTGACGCTCACCTGAAACTCGAACGGCGTGGTTATGCGAGAAACAGTAAATTTCTATTTTCAAGCTGATTTTGGGTTCTTTTTCATTCCAAAACACTACCCATTATATATATACGCCCTATGGGAAGTCCAAAAGTGTGGTTGAATAATAGTTTGATTATAAAGATCATTAGTTAAAGATCTAAATATATTTTCATTAATTTCTTGATTAAACCACAATATATGTTCATTATTCAACCTATATATTCCCTTGTTGCAAGTCAAAAGTTTGTTCCTTGAAAGCCAAAAACATATTCCGATATCTCATGTACCAGCCTACAAGATCAAAACAAAGAAAGATCATTGATCAAGACCAAACCTACCTTCGCCAATTAGTCTTCAGAGTTCCAAGAGCTTTGAGAAGAGTCGCTTGGAGTTTCGGTGCTGAAGAATGAGGTTCTTTCTTGGAGATCCACAGGTAATAAACAATACCAAGGGTCGGAAGCTGGTGTGATAAGCGAACAATCCAAGAGGATCGAGGTGTTTACATGAAGGTTAGAGGGGATTGAGAGTAGTCCGGTCTAGACCATAATATAAGTTTCATCGTTTATAGTGGATTGTTGACTGACAGAATGCCCGGAGTTTTGATCATTTGCGAAGGGTTTACTCCGAGATCATATCAATGTTATTTATTGTTTATTTTCAAATTGTGGTATTCAAATTTAAGAGAAATCGACTTGGTTGATCAATCATCTAAAAATAATTAAAAAGTAACTTGTTGCTTTAATTGTGTAATTCTTCACGTTAGAGTCTAAATATTCGGTAAATAATTTGAACTTTCCCTATGCCAAGAGCTACTTGATTTCACAAAACATCCTAATATTATGTTTAGATGCCATCCTTAATTAATCCAGAATTCTTTTAAGCCATAGAGCCTCACATACACCTAAAGCTACTAATCTATATTCAGCCTTAGCATTGCTCCGTACCACCACAGATTTTTATTTTTTATTTTTACTTTTTCATGTCACAAAATTACCCTATAGATAGGTACAATACCCAGAAGTTGATCGTCTATTGATAATTGAACCTGCCGAAATTTTCATCTGTTTATACATCAATACTCTTGTTAGTATTTCCCAAAAAATAAACCTTTCCTAGGAGCCAATTTTAGATATCTCAACATTCTAAACATTCTTTCGTTGGGACAATGAAACTTCCTTCTTGGTGCTTACTATCTCCATTCCCAATAAATATTTAAGATTTCCCAAATTCTTAATATCAAATTCCTTTGATAGAAAAGTCTTCAGATTCTTCGTCTCCACTAAATTATTTCCTGTAGGAACTATGTCATCAACATATACTATTAAGATTATGAGTTTACCACTGGGTGAGAACATGAAGAAAAAAGTGTGATCATACTTCCTTGAGTATACTCGAAACTCTTCACAGCACATGTAAACCTTTCAAACCAAGCGCGTGGAGATTGTTTCAATCCGTAGAGTGACTTGTGGAGTCTACACACTTTATTTTTGATGTAGTTGTTGAAAGTAATAATCGATCACCAAGGTATTTCGGGCTCAATATATCACAAATATATCGAATCAACACCATAATGTATCAAATCCAAAATCATAAACCACTCCCAAACCGGCTGCTTTCTTGGCTTACCCACTAGGACACATATAAGTAATGTTGCAGCCACACAATAGCCACAAAGGCTAAGGGAAAAGGATAGACAAGAACACACTGCACATGAGACACCAAGCACGGACGCATCAATGTTTCTCAAAGGAAGAAGGCAGTAATTAACATTCACTCACACGTAATTAACACAGAAACGGGGGCAGCATGTATAGGGATTAGATGGGATTTAGGTCAAACAGTAGTTAGGCCAAAGTAGTAATAGGTAATAGATAAATGGGCTTTCAACCAAAAAGCCATACAAGAGCTATGGGTCGGGCCATGAGTAGCCTAATTTAAATGGCCTAAATTGGTTTAGAATTGGTTAAATCAATTATGGTATGGATATTTTATTGCAGTCATCTGGTCGATGCCGACTGAATAAACAATGACTTTACATCATCACCCGGGAGGTTGTTTGACAATAATTTGCCTAACAAATCTCCACATTGGTATCAGAGGACATGCAAAGAAAATAATTTGCCTAACAAACTTCTTGTGACACAATATCTCTAATGAAATGTAGTCTAATATCAATGTATTTGATGCGTTCGTGAAAAACAAGATTTTTGCAAAAATATATTGAAGACTGACTATCAGAATATACTACTACATACTCATTTAAAACAAAAAGTTCATGAACTAGGCCTATAAGCCATAAAGCTTATTTAATAGCTTCAGTGGTGTTAATGTATTCAAATTCTGTCATAGATAGTGCAACTACGTGTTGTAACTATGATTTCCAACTAACACAGGAGTTAGACAAAGTAAACACATAAGAAGAGATAGTTTTTATATTATCTCTATCCCCAAATCATCGTCTACAAAACCCTTCAGTTTCACACCTTCATCATTATCACCAAACGTTAGACCTACATTACTAGTTCCCTTTGAGTACCTTAACATCTATTTCAAGGCTTCACAGTGCTCAGGACCAAGATTACACGTGTATCTACTAAGAGTACTAATAGCAAAATCTAAATCTGGTTTAGTGCAGACCATCAAATACATAACACTCATATTGGAGTATGGGATTTTATTCATGTATTCTATTTCTTTTCATTACAGGGGGCCTGATCTTTAGATAATACAAAATGATTAGCTAAAAGTACTGCAATAGATTTGCAATTATGCATGCTATATTTCTTTAACTCCTTTAAAACATAAGAAGACTGATGTAAAAACAAAACATAATTTGACATATCTCTTTCAATTTTCATACCTAGGATTCTTTTAGTCTTTCCTAGACCTTTCATGTCAAATTCACCATTCAAATTTATTTTTATGTTACTTATCCACTTAGGTGATGAACCAACTAAGAACATATCATCCACATATAGCAATGAGAACACAAAGTCATTATTAGCATCATTATGTTGGAAGTATAGGCAATGATCAAATTTACTCCGTTGAAACCCTATGGATAATACAAAAGAATCAAATGTTTTATACCACTGAATAGGTGATAGTTTTAGGCAATATAAAGATCTCTTCAAGAAGCACACATGATTAGGTTTTAGTTTGTCTTTAAAACATTTTGATTGATTCATAAAAATTTGCTTATCAAATTCTCCATGTAAAAAAATAGATTTATATTAAATTGTTCAAGGTCCCAGTCAAAATGTTCAACCAATACCAGTATGACTCTAAAAGTAGTATACTTAACAACATGTGAAAATATCTCGTTATAATCAACCCCCTCCTTCTGAGTGTACTCCTTGGCCACTAACCTAACATTAAATTTTAAGGGTTCAACTATGCTAGTACCCTCCTTAATCTTAAATACCCACTTACAATCAACAATAGATTTATTCTTATCTCATCTCATCCTTCATTGCCTTAAGCCACTCTTCAAACTGTTCACTTTTCATCGTCTCCTCAAAGGTTTTTAGCTTTCAAATAGCTAGCTCATCATAACTCGCATGAGCAAAAGCTAGCCCAGACTCATATCCAAATCTTATAGGAGATCTAGACTGTCTCCTCTATCTATCCCTAGCTAAGTTATAATCTAATAAACAATTCACTTCTTTAGAATGTTCTTCTATCACTACTTCCTCTCTATTCTCCATATCAAGTTGTTGTTCCTGAGTCTCCATCTCACTCTGTGTAACAGCGACGGATGTTTTAAGTTTTGATAACTCCACTTTCAACTGATTTCTCTCTTCACCCTATTTTTCTCACTTACATGTTCAGATTCAGTTTTAAGGCACGACATTTCGCTCTCATTGATTGTAACATCTCTACTCACAATGATCTTAATCCTTCTTTTTGGCTCCAATCCCACAACATGTAACCCTTAACACTTTCAGGATAACCTAGAAAAACATATTTTCGAGCTCTAGTTTCATGCTTTCCTCCACTCTGATGAGAAAATGCAATATAGCCAAAAGTTCTAAGTATAGAATAATCACTTAATTTACCAGACCATTTTTTATGTAGAGTATCACCATTCAATGCAGCGGATGGAGTCAAATTAATCAGATAACAAACAGTTATAATAGCTTCTCCCCAAAAAGACTTTGGAACTCCAGAACTTAAAATCATGCAACGCACTTTATTAGGTATGGTTCTATTCATCATTTCTACTACCCCATTTTGTTGGGAAGTATAAGGAACAATTTTATGTCTTGTTATTCCATTTTCTTTGCACATATTGTCAAATTCAGTTTTACAAACTCAAGGTCGTTATCGGTACTCAAAAACGTGATCTTCTTACCAATTTGATTTTCAAATTGTCTTTTCCAAATATTAAAACTATGAAAAGTATTAGAATTTTCCTTTGAAAGATAAACCTACACTTTTCTAATGTAGTCATCAATGATAGACAAAAATTATCTATTTTCACCCGAGGTGGGACTGCTAGAGGGACCACACAAGTCCGAATGCACATATTCAAGCATGCCTTTAGTTTTATAAACACTCATGGAGAAGGTAATTCTATGATGTTTACCAAGCACATAATGGTCATAGAAGGACAAATAAGACACACGATCATTTTCAAATGCACATTTTTCATGAAGAAGTTTAATCCCATTAATACCCACATGTGCTAGTCTATTGTGCCATTTATACGTATGGTCTACCTTAGCAGAAGAGATATAGGAATTTAAACCTCTCATCACTTCCTTGGAAGTGATATAAATATCATTTTTCCTAATTCCCTTAATAGAGACAGGTGTACCCTTAACCAATTTCAAAATTCCATTTTCAATTTTACTAGTAAAGTCAGCTTTCTCAAGTCTTCCTACTAAAACTAAATTTCTAGACAATTCAAGGATGTATCTAACATCTTTTAAAGTTTGCACAAAATCAGTGTCAAACTTTAAGGTAATATCACCAATTCCAACAACATTATAAGCAGAATTGTCACATAGCACAACATACCCATCATTTGATTCATAAAAATTTTCATACCCAATCCTTTTGTGATTTCATATGAAACAATACTTTAGAATCAAGTATCCATTCATGCAAATGGGAATTGGCAGTTAAATTCAATTCAGGAGGATAAGCAATTTGACTTTTAATCATATAGACCTCATCATCACCAATATCGGAAATAGAAGACAGTACATTTACCTCATCTCTCTTTTTATTCTTTTGCTTACTTTTCTCTTTATAGCGATCCTTTATAAAATACCATGTGTCCCACAGCCATAGAATTTCTTAACCTTGGTCCTAGATTTGGATCTAGACCTACCCTTACCCTTTTTCCTACTTCCATTACTACTTGACTCGCCGTTACTCAGGTAACCATCATGACCGTTTTGCCTAAATTGAGTTCTACCCCTCATCATGTGAATCTCACAGCTTTTTTTTTTTTTATCATGTTTTCAGCTCTAATCTCCATCACCTTACTTCTAGAAGAGTCAATGACAATTTCAGACATCAAAGTGTCTCTACCATACTTAATAGCATTTTTTACTTTCTTATAAGTATCAGGTATGGAATTCAACAAAATAACGGCCTTATAAGTATCAGACACTGACTCTTCACAATTAACAATATCTTGAACATGTTTGTTAAATACTTCTAAATTGTCATCAAGATATTTTGAATAGTCCATTTTAAAACGGAAAAAATGCTCAAATAAGTAAAACTTGTTGAAGTAGTTTTGAGCAAATATAAGTTTTCCAACTTTTCCAAAGTTCTTTAGTGATTTTCAGTTTACCCACTTTTCTCAAAACTGCGTCAGTCAAGTGTAAAATAATTGAGGTATAAGCAAGCTCGTTAGCTTCTTCTTTTTGTTCTTTCGAAAAATCAGCGGTAAAATTGCCATCAATGGCTTTTGAAACTTTTTATAGAATCAAAATACCTTTCATTTTTTTGTTGCCAGATTCAAGAATCATATTTTTCATTAAAGTTCCCAAATCAAAATTGTGAGTTGTCATTTTTAATAATCAGTCACACAAAGTATACCTAGGGTCGCAAATACACACCGTTTTAGATTATTAGGATTTCGTAAGATTTTCGATCTTAGGTTAAAGGATGTTCAAATGGGTAAGGTTTAGGTATTCTAATAACTTAACAGTGCAACAAGAAATATGTCAACCAAACAGTTTCACTCACGATACATCACAGAGATAATATGCTGAAGTTTATCAAATAAAAAATTTTAATCACGAAGCAACTAAGAGTATGTAGTTCCTAATTTCTAGCACAGGCAATGGTTACCCCACACTGTAACACTAATCATATTGTCACCCCTACATAATGACGTGATAGTACTAGAAATCAAATGGGATTAGCCAATTTACCAAAGCACATCTATCAGAGTCCGTAAATTACAAGAAGTATGATTTTAACCCTTTAGGGTAGCCACTATTCGCCCTAAAGTCTCCTACAACCGATCGAATGCAAAACTGAATCACAAATGTGTAGGGGCAAAATTGTCCAGATTTTACCTATCACCTGAAATAGAAAACTAACACCACAAAAATGTTAGAAATCTCCTTAGGACAAAGCTGTCTAAAGAAAGTTTCCCCATATCACGCCAGATGTGCCTCCAAGAACCTTTGTCGGAGCCTCACGCACCGTCGCTGCTGCCGACGATTGTCACCACCACGCACGGTGGACCTCGGTGCTCCTCCACCTATAGAAGCTCCATGTGGTACTGGATTTTTCAACCGAACACTGGTTTGGTCAGAAAATAGATTTGCAGGTTTGAGATTTATGGAAGAAAACCAGACAGTTTTTATCTGTATTTTCTACCAGTTTTCAATCTATTTCTCACCGAAATCCACACAAACCAACGCTCTAATACCAATTGTTGAAATTAATTATCGATCACCAAGGTATTCTGAGCTCAGTATATCAACACCACAATATATCAAACCCAAA
Source organism: Fraxinus cuspidata (assembly GCA_903798385.1). Classification (NCBI taxonomy): domain Eukaryota; kingdom Viridiplantae; phylum Streptophyta; class Magnoliopsida; order Lamiales; family Oleaceae; genus Fraxinus; species Fraxinus cuspidata. The sequence goes on along the minus strand of CAIGRP010066528.1, from coordinate 4,492 downwards.
ACCATAAACCACTCCTAAACCGGTTGCTTTCTTAGCTTACCCACTAAGGACACAGGTAAGTAATGTTGCAGTCACACAAAAGCCACAAAGGCTATGGGAAAAGGAGAGACGAGAACATACTCCATAGGAGGCACCAAGTACGGACGCAACAATGTTTCTCAAAGGAAGAAGGTAGCCATTAACATTCACTCACACGCAGCCAACATAGAAAATGGGAACAGTATATATAAGGATTAGATGGGCATTAGGTCAAACAGTAGTCAGGCCCAAGGAGTAATAGGTAATGAATAAATGGGTTATCAACCAAAAAGTCATCCAATAGTTATGGATCGAACAATGAGTAATACTAATTAAATTAGGCTACTTCAAATGACCCAAATAGGTTGTAGGATTGATTTGAACAACTGTGGTGTCGATATTTTACTTCAGTCTTCGGTCGATGCCGACTGAATAAACAATGAATTTACATCATCGTCCGGAGGTCGTTTGACAACAATTTGCCCAATAACCATGATTTTCAAAATCTAGGAAAATTGTCATGTATATTTATTCAATAAAATCCCCATGCAAGATTGTATTCTTCACATCGATTGTTGGAGAGGCCACTTGTTAATCACAGCAGGTGAAATAAGGATACTAAAAGAATTGAGCTTTGCTTCTGGGGTAAAATTTTCTTCGTAATCCACTCCATAGGTTTGAGTAAAGCCCTTAGCAACTAATCGGGCTTAAACCTATCAATACTATCATCTGCCAAGTATTTCACATTAAATATCCACCTGCATCCTACTGTGGATTTCCCAGGAGTTAGTTAGGTCAAGTTCCATGTGCCATTTTTTTAGAGCTTTTATTTCCTCCTATACAACTGCTTTCCATCTATGTTTTAGTGTTTCATAAATATTAGTTGGTATTGAGGTTTTGTTGAGTTGAAAAAGACTTGAACTACGGCAAAAGTCTTTCCATAGAAACGAACTTGCAAATAGGACGTTGTGTGCAAGTTCGTTTACCCTTCCATAATGCAATTGGCTCATCTAGATCATTAAAGACTTCGCCAGTAGCAGGTTCTATCGAAGTGTTACTTATTGGTATTTCAAGAGGAACTTGTTTCGGTTCTAACTCTTGGCTATGATCAAGTGCTCTTTTGGGCTCTATATTAGTAGTTGTGATGTGATGAGAGTATACATGGAGCTCTTTTCCAGGTGTAGTAGTATGGAGTTCTTTTACATGAGTGTTCGGCACACTTTCACTAGAAACAGAGGATAATAACTTTGACTCAATAGGCCTAGGAATGACACTTTTCCTAAACTGAGCTTAACTCTGACTTATATTATCCCACTAACGATGAGTTTTGGAATAATATGGCAGATGTTCAAAAAACTTGACATTCATATAAGAATAGAATTTTCTAGTAATAGGTGAATAACATTTATATCCTTTTTGTGATGGAGAATACCTAAGAAACAGACACTTTGTGGCACGAGGTTGAAGTTTACTTTGACTTTGATGATTGACATGGACAAAAGCATTACATTCGAACACTTTTGGTGGAATGGATTTGATAATTCAATGATTTGGATAGAATTTTTTTAAAATGGTAATTGGTGACTGAAACTTAAGGAACTTTGGAAGGTAATCTGTTTATAAGATATGCGGTCGTAAGTACAACCTCTTCCCCAAAAAATTTTGTTAAATTTCAATTGAATAATAATGATCTCGTAACCTCTAAAAGATATATGTTGTTTTGTTCTACTACACCATTTTGTTGTGGTGTATCACGACAAGAACTTTGGCGAATTATGCTATTTTTCCCAAGATAGAATTAAAGTATGTGCCATTATCAAACTGTAATAATTGGATTTGTGCTTGAAATTGAGTTTTAATCATGTGATGAAAGTTTTTAAATATTTCTTTGGTTTCAGATTTATCTTCCATTAGGTAAACCCAACTGATTGTTGCGTGGTCATCTATTAGAGTAATGAACCATTTAGCATAATTGACATTAGAAGGTCCCTAGAGATCATTATGAATTAGGGTAAAAGGGGTCGAGGTTTTATAAAGTTGCAGAGAGTAAATAACACGACTTTGTTTTGCAAATTGGCAGATTTCACAATGAAAAGACTCTGAAAGTTGCGGAGAGTAAATAACACGACTTTGTTTTGCAAATTGGCAGATTTCACAATGAAAAGACTCTGAACTTTTATTCTTGAACAATGAAGGAAACAAAGATTTTAAATACGAGAAGCTTGGATGGCTTCTGTGATGCTCGGACTCTTCGAAACAGCCAAAGTAATCATGTCGCATTGACACGACTTGGGTATGGGATATGTATCAAATCCTCTAAGTTTTGAATCGAATACTTGGTTATTTTTGCTTCTTCTTTCTTTTCCTTTTCTCCCTTTTTTCTTTCCCATTTATGATTTCTGTAAATCTAGCATTGCCGCCGAAAGGGTGAAGAAAGGCAATGGCACTAAGTTTTCCCTTCTTTTTTTCTTTCCCTTTTTTCCCCTTATTTTCCTCTCTGTCTCGGTAGTTTACAATTTTTTGTATAAAATGAAAATGGGTTTCATGGAGTGCTACTTAGTGATCTACTAAGTTTAATTGGAAATCACTCATTTTCTATTTTATATAATATTTAATAGTTAACTTTCCATAATTGAAAATCAAACCCCAAAATTCAATTTTATTCGTCTTAACCTCTTATTCAATACTCATTTACTTTTATGTGAACGACTTATTTTGATCTATTCAAAATGACATCTTGAATTAGTAATAAAAATTGAAGTTTGAAAGACATACTCACGTATCAGTATTCGAAATTTTGACTCTTTTTAACAATGCCCCCATATCCTAAATTTTAGAAAATAAAAAATTTAACACTTAGATACGTACTAATACCTGATACCCACACCCGAGTCGGAACATTATAGGATGGCTTAACCAAAAGTCTCATTTCATTATTTTATGACAACTAGAACTACTAACAGACAGAAGATCAATACTACCATTTTGAGCTTGTCCACTTGTCGCTTAATTTCCAATGATATAGAGTCCATCATATGCCCAAGCACAGCCAATCGCCCTACCCAATTCCTTTTCTTGAAACTCAAAATGTAAGGAAAAACTTATTAACACAATTTAAGTCTTGAGTAAGATGGCTAATTGAAAGTAAACTGCATGACAAATTCGGCACATATAACACCGATGTTAACACCATATCCATCTAATTTCCAACTACTTGTGAGAAAGATCCATCAACTATTTTGATCTTATCTTCTCAAAACAAGGTTCATAGGATTGTAAGAAAGTAAAATTACCAGTCAACTTATCAGAAACATCATAATCAACAATCCATGATATATTAAGCTCTTTTGTAACATTAGAGCTTGAATGATTATACCTTTTTGTGCTTCTAATGGAGTACTAATGCCTGAGCCGCTAGGTTGTTCTCTATTGATTATTTTTTAAAGAGATCCATATGTTTTTGGCTAAATGGAGAAGAACCAGATTATGTTACAAACTCCTCGATGGCAGCCTGATAACCATGGTTATCTTTATCATTGGCTTTTCCTCACTTCCGGTTAGCAAGTTTGCCATGAATTTTACGGCAAGTGTCCTTAGTGTGCCCTACTCTAAGGTAGTGTTTACACCAAGGACTATTGGACTTATGCCGTTTATTCTGGACGATTGAATTGTCCTCTTACAGTTAGAGTCGATCTCTCATTGACTGGGCTTTGAAGAAAGGAAGCTTTCAGCATCACTTTCTTTCGACTCTCCTCACTGCGAACCTCAGAACATGCTTCGTGGATGGAGGAATGTGGTTTGGTTGTGAGAATCCTCCCCCTTACTTAATCCAAGTTCTGGTTGAGACTGGTAAGAAATGTGAAGATCTATGATCCTTTGAAAACCCACAAGTGCTCGGGTCGTGTTCAAGAAATATATTGATGAATAGAGTGTCGAAACCCACGAATACTATGCGTTTGACCGAGTTCAAATTATTAGTAACCTTAATCGAATAGCAAATGGATATCGAGTTTTCTATACTAATATCTAAATTATTGATTAAACTAGAAAGCAATTTAATTAGTTTGATTTCAAATATGTGAAAGCATTTCTGAGATGTCGAATCCCCCCTTTTGATCCATTTTTAGCACAAAGTGACAATTTGTGATCATTCTTGATGGTCAGTGTTCCTTGTTTAATTAAAAACTTCTCTCAATAGTTATCAAATATATTTTCCTCATGTGACTCTTCTATCTCTCGATGAAAAATGTGAACATGATAAATGTATTAAACGATCTAGAACACCTATGAAAACCATGTAAAGCATAGAGGTATATCTCTATCTCCCTATCGAACTTTACAATGTTTATTATTTTTAGCTAAAAACATATTATCTCTCTCGATAATAATAGATTCTAATAAATCATCTCAAGTAGTAGTTAATTAATTGAAAAGTTGGTGACAACAATAATAAACATCCAAGAAAATAAACATA
>CAIGRP010066518.1:0-19789 GCA_903798385.1 Fraxinus cuspidata | reverse complement strand
TTTTTTTTTTTTTTTTTAGTTTTGGCCCTTTTAGTTTTGCTCTATTGTTTTGGCCCTTTCTTCTCGGCTTTACCTTTTTGTTTCTATTTCAGTTCCTTTTTTTTCGTTTCTGTTCCGTTTCCGCCCGTGCTGAACTTTTTTGCTGGGTCCATCACTGGCCCCGTTCAATAACACATTGTTATGAGGAAATCAGATCAATAAGTTGCTATGAAATTTCAACACATTAATTTATGTGTAAAGACAAATATAGCGTTACATTATGTCAATTTTTACAAGCACACACGTATGCGTCTCTTTAGTTGATTAAAAATGATTCAAATGATCTATGACTTTCTTAAAGTGACACAAAAATTCACTTTCAAATCTTAGCACCTTAATTTATATGCAAAGATAATAAAATTGTATATCATGTCACTTTTTAATTTACAACAAATTTTGAATTCATATTCGTATTTGAATTTGAACAAATACACATGTATGCATCTTTTTAATTGATCAAAAAAGAATTCAAAAGAGTAGATTGCTACTTTCTTAAAAAGATGAGAAAGAATGTCATTTTTAAATTCTAGCACCTTAATTTATATATAAAAGACATAAAATGTTACATTATCTCACTTTTAATGTAAAACATATTTGAACTCATATTCATATTTAATTTTTCACAAGCACACGTGTATGCATCTCTTTAATTGATTGGAGAAGAATTCAAATGAAATAATGTGCGACCTTTTTAAGAAAAAGTGACACATCATGTCACTTTTTGCCTTTCATATTTGTATTTTCATTTTCACACACACCTTGCGTGTATCATTTGAATTAATCCAAAGTTGAATTTTCATATGTACCAACTCAATCCAATTAATACAAATATGAATTTTCATATACGCTAACTCAAAAATCATTAATATAAACATTAAATTTCATATATCTAAACAAAAAAAAAAAAATCTCAACAATATTAAATTCATAATTATAAAAATCATGATTTGAGAAATTAAAAAAGGGATATTAATTATTAGTTATTATGAGAAGTTAGCGTACTTTCCTTCTACTAAATAGTCATTAAGCCCTTGTTTGATTTACATTATTTTTCAAAATATATTTTTCTATATTTTTTTATAACCCACTCTTCAATAAAATAATAATACATGCAACTCTATCTATTGTTCCAAATGCATTCTTACAATAAAATGAGGCTCAAACAAGAATATATAAATTGTTACTCAATATTAAAAAAAAAAAATGAACTAATTGAATCAAAATTTAGAAATTCAAAACCTACAGATTTATGTTGATTATTTGCAGATTGGAAGAAAAAAATACAAAAAATCCTTTGAATAGAAGCCAACCGAAGCAATATTTGATCTCATAGTATTTGTTACGGGACTTCTGAGGCCCTCCATCTTGTCCATCCATTTCATCCGTCACGTGTTGTCCGAACTGACCTAGAGCCATCACGGGGCAGGGCAGATGAACCGGATCCACATTGGACGATCTGATTCTATAAATTTGAACTGAAATACTAACGCCCCACCTCGTAAAAGAATCAAACTCATTCACCATTCACGACGGATGCAAAGGCCCACACTCCGCATTCAGTACGTTTCACAATCCGTCTCATCACACCTCTACCAAAATCTTTTGCAAGAAAATCTATCCAAAATTAAATCCCTCACTTATTGATGGGACGTGGTCAGGCTACAAATGGTCAACTCAGTTGCTGTGTCAGAAATCATTTAATGCCTGCTAACCTACAGATTGATACCTATGAAAGAATGACCAGACCGGGATCTGAAGTCACGTATTCCATTATCCAACGGTTGTCATCTTCCCTTCTCTAGTATAAACACCCCCACATAATGGTAAGGAAGGAGTTCCCATTCTAATCTTGGCATTCTAGTCTTTTAACTTTAAAGAGCTTTTCACTGTATTTACACACATTCTCAATCACGTCCCAGTGACCACTTCACTGTCTTACATCGTTTTCCGGTTAACTGAAATACTGACTTGACCATCGGAGTGTCCGCGGTCACTTCCACCCCCACCAAAAAAGGCCACGAGTGACTAACAGTGTGCTACCGTGAGCAGGGAGGAGCATATGTAAAGACTTATTCTGTTGGTCATGTGTCGGGGCCATTTTTCGAGGTCAACAGATTGACGCAGTCTGTGGGAACGTCACTAAAACCATGATTATCCCCACGAAAGAAAAAACTTATCAGAATATTTGGTTGGCATTTCCCCTTGAAAAAGGGATTTGTTCTTGAAAAGGAACAAGCTGTAAACTATCTTCATCGTCCAGAAGAAGAGAACTGACAACTCCAAATCGATGAGCTCTAGCAATGAAGAGGTGAATTCGAGCAAGGTAAGAGAGGTCTCTGAAGAAGAGATCATTTGAAATAATGTTACACAACAATGGCCCCATCATTGATATCGAATGGGTGGAAGAACTGCGCGACTAACTGCCGAGGTGGCTTGCATGGCCACTGACATGAGGAACATCGCAGTCCAAAACGCTGCCATTCAAGAACTCCTCATGCTAGTATAGAATCAGCGTGGCTTCCAAATCCACCAACGGCCCCATCATCGATATCGCAGGGGTGGAATAACTGCATGACTAACTGTCGAGGTGGCTCACATGGCCACTGACATGAGGAACATCGCAGCCCAAAATGCTGGCATGCAAAAACTCCTCATGTAGGTATAGAATCAGGGCGGCTTCCAAGCCAATCAAAATCCCACACAATCAATTCATGACCAAAGAACTGAAGCAGAATCGAGTAGGAGAACTCATTTAAGTAAAAAAAGAGAAGTTCCGGTTGAAAGGAAGGTGAGAATGGACACCTCTAACTACACGGTCCCCCTAGCTGATAATGCTCAAGTTAGAGGAAATAACTTTCTCCGGACTATGAGGAGAGGCCTCAGAGGTCTATAAGTGTTTTCGATCGAATTGGGCGGATACCTAGAAATAGGGATCAGTCCACCCCTCAAACAATTTGCCCACGGGAACTCGTGCAAAGCTAAGTTCGGGCCCCTCCGCCTAGGAATAGACGAGACAGGCGGAACCGGTGGACTGGGGGAATCGAGGTGGAACGTTACAACAGCCACCTCGCCCTTTAAAAGATAGGAACGATTCTGACGAGTCGTGTCGATCTTACGAGCTGGATGCCGACGATGACAACCTCCCATTCTCTAGGAAACCGTAGCTTTCCCATGCCACATAACTTTTTTCCCCCTAAAATTCTGAAGTATGAAGGAAAATGTGACCCAGAGAAACACCTTAACAAATACAAAATGCAAATGAGTCTTCAAGGCACCATGCCCGCTCTGAAATGCATGGCCTTTCACTTAACACTCAATGGCGTGGTCGAAGTGTGGTATAGTAGAGTGGCACCTCTTAGCATCAGGAACTGACCAGACCTCAATAAGGCGTTCCTAAATTAATACTTGTTAAGGAAGGAAGGAGGTACGCCTATCCAGCGCCTCCAAGACATGAGACAAGCGGCAGGGAAAACTTTAGAAAGTTATCTCACTCGTTTTACTGATGAAATAACGTACTGCAAATAAGTCACGGACAAGAAAGCCCTCTCAATATGAATACATTATTTTGGAGAGACGTCCGAAGTAAAAACCTCTCTACCTATGACGAACTGGTAGAGATGATGAAAGTTGAAATTGTCAATGAAGAAATGATTGGCCATCGCAACAGGGTGGAGCAAGGGCTCCCTCCACCTTAGAGACAAATTGGTAGGGGCCCAACCTCGCAGATCGTAAGTCAGCAATGGACTCAAGCCGGACATGTAGTGGCCCAAACTTCTGGACAGGCATTGGCTACAGCCATTTTGAATATGGTTCCAACATTGGCGTACGAAGACGTTAGACCTAGAAATAATGGTCCTGACAAACCCTTTACCTCTAGAAATAGAGGAAGAGGCGAAGGGCCAAGAAATAGGCCTCGAGATGAGCAACAACCTTATTGCACGTTCCACCACTTCTATGGCCATAACACGAGTGAGTGCCGAGAAGCCACAAGATCCATGAAAAAAAACCATCGCAGTGCTAGGGAGAACTTCCACCAAGATGAAATCCCGATGAAGAACTTACCTGAAAGTAATGAAATGAGGCGACATTCGCCTTGGTATGGTACGAATGAGGACAGAGAGAAGCTCAAGAGCAGCCACGACCCAAGAAAGACCTAGCCACCACGAATGAACGTCAGCCCATTAGAGAAATCGACACAATCATTGGGGGGCCACATGTAGGAGGTGAGTCCAGAAATGTACAAATGAACTATACAAGAGAGGCCAAAGACCCGCCTATGGCAGCTATATAGTAAGTCAATCCCAAAGGACGAGATCTGTAGAGCCTATCACATTCACCCAGGAAGATACAATGGGCGTACATTAACCCCACCGCGACGCACTAGTAGTGAGAGCTGTGGTAGCTCGAAATGGATTGAAGCGCATGCTAGTAGATAACGGGAGTTCGGTCAATATTCTATTTGGTTTCACTTATGACAAGATGGCGGTAGACCATGAGCTCACCCCTATGACATTCCCATTGTATATGTTCACCGGAGAGCATTATCCCAAGGGAAAAGATCACCCTGGATGTTGAAATGGGAGCCACGCCCCTAGTAGCACACCACTTCATGGAGTTCTTGGTAGTCGATTGTCGATCTGTATACCATGGAGTGCTAGGAAGACCTGCCTTGAAGGAGCCATGGGCAGTCACCTCCATCCATTACCTCTGTATGAAGTTCCCCATTGAACAAAGAGTAGCCACCGTCCGAATCGATCAGATGGGCTCAAGAGAGTGTTATCTTAACTCCTTAAGAAAGGCTGAGCCACGGGGAGTCAACATTTGAAGGAACTATGGGCAGTCATCTCCATCCATCACCTATGTATGAAATTCTCTACTGAGCGGGGAATAGCCACCGTCTGGGGCGATCAGATGGGCTCAAGAGAGTTTTATCTCAATTCCTTGAGAAAGGCTGAGACACTGGGAGTTAACATGATGCTCCTTGATATTGAGATTTCTGAAGCCCCTAAAGAAGGGCAACCCCCATACAAGGGAAAGATGTCGAGATGGCAAAGGCCTTTGTGAAGGATCGACCTAAGAAGGTAGCCCTGGACGAACTAGATCCTCGAATTATCGAATTCGAATCACAAACAGCCCCAATGGAATAACTGAAAAGCTTCCCAGTTGACCACCAAGACGCGTCAAAAGTCCTGCAAGTAGGAAATGATTTGGAAGAGGAAGTTTCATGGAGTTCTTGGTAGTCGATCGTCAATCTGTATACCATGGAGTGCTAGGAAGACCTGCCTTGAAGGAGCTATGGGCAGTCACCTCCATCCATTACCTCTGTATGAAGTTCCCCATTGAACAAAGAGTAGCCACCATCCGAATCGATCAGATGGGCTCAAGAGAGTGTTATCTCAATTCCTTGAGAAAGGCTGAGACACGGGGAGTTAACATGATGCTCCTTGATATTGAGATTTCTGAAGCCCCTAAAGAAGGGCAACCCCTATACAAGGGAAAGATGTCGAGATGGCAAAGGCCTTTGTGAAGGATCGACCTAAGAAGGTAGCCCTGGACGAACTAGATCCTCGAATTATCGAATTCGAATCACAAACAGCCCCAATGGAATAATTGAAAAGCTTCCCAGTTGACCACCAAGACGCGTCAAAAGTCCTGCAGGTAGGAAATGATTTGGAAGAGGAAGCGAAGAAAGAACTGAAGGATTTCCTCCATAAGAACTCAAACGTCTTTGGGTGGAAGCACGAGGACATGATTGGAATAGACCCGAAGGTCGGTTGCTATCATTTGGAAATCGACCCAAGTCAGACCTTGTTCAAGCAGTAGAGAAGAACCTTGAACGTGGAAAAGTATGATGCTATAAAAGAAGAAGTGGATAAATTAATCAGCAATGGCTTTATTAGGGAGGTCGCCTATCCGAGGTGGATATCAAATCCAGTGTTGGCAAAGAAACACAATGACAAGTAGAGGGTGTACGTTGACTTCTCCAACCTCAACCAAGCTTGTCCAAAGGACAACTTCCCACTTCCTCGAATAGACCAATTGGTAGACTCAACAGCTGGACATGAGTTGTTAAGTTTCATGGATGCTTATTTGGGTTACAATCAAATCCCCATGAATCCGGGAGACGAGGACAACACTTCTTTTATCACGGATAGATGACTATATTGTTACAAGGTGATGCCCTTTGGGTTGAAACATGCTAGAGCCACCTATCAAAGGCTGGTAAATAAGATGTTCGTTGATCAACTCGACAAAATGATGGGAGTCTAAGTTGACGATATGCTGGTTAAGAGCCTCTGAGCCGAGAAGCATATGAAACTCCAGGGTGAGGCCTTCCAGATTCCGACGAGATACCGAATGAGATTAAACCCTCTCAAATGTGCATTTGGTGTAGCATCCGGTAAGTTCCTAATGTACATTATAAATCAGAGAGAGATTGAGGCGAATCCAAAGAAGATCAAGGCTTTGATTGAAATGAGGTCACCTCAGAAGCCGAAAGAAATGCAACGGCTCACACAGACAGGGTAGCCGCACTCAACCGCTTCATATCCAGAGCCACAGAGAAATGCCTTCAATCCTTTAAAATTCTCAAAGGAAAGAAAAGATTTCAATGGATGCCAAAGTCTGAGGAGACTTTCCGGGCACTGAAAAGTTACCTTGGACAAGCTTCCCTCCTATCTAAACCAAAAGTAGGTGAACCATTTCTCCTCTACCTAGCCATATCCTGTGATGCCATCAGTTCGATCCTCATAAGGGAAGATGAGACACGTCAGTTACCCATTTACTATATAAGCAAAGCTTTGTTACCAACAAAAGTACGTGATCCAGACATGGAGAAGTTCGTCCTCTCCCCGATCACTGCTTCTCGAAAGTTAAGGCCATCTTTCCAGGCTCACAACATTCATATGCTGACAAGTTTCCTCCTAAAGTAAATCCTTCGGAAATCAGACACCTCAGGGAGGCTGCTAAAGTGGGCAGTAGAGCTCAGTGAGTTTGACATAGCGTACCAACCCAGGGTTGCAATCAAAGGCCAGGCCCTAGCTGATTTTGTGGCTGAATTCTCCAAGACCCCTGAAATTGAAATGAGCATAGAACTGGGGAGCCTCTCACCTGGAATCTCTTTGTAGATGGATCATCTGGAGAGATCGGTTCAGGAGTGGGAATAGTTTTGGAGGGTCCGGAGAGACATACGCTCAACTGTGCAGTAATGCTCGAATTCAAAGCATCTAACAATGTAGCAGAGTATGAGGCACTCCTAGTCGGTCTTCATCTGGCTAAAGTATTGCTAGTAAAGAAATTAACCGTCAATAGAGATTTGCAATTAGTAATGAACCAGGTCAATGACAATTTGCAGCTAGAGACAAGCACATGGCAGCCTACCTAAAACTAGTCATGTAATTCCTCCCCAGCTTCGAAAGTTTGAACTGACACAAATACCCTGTCTAGAGAACTCTCACGCTGATACTTTGTAAAAATTGGCCAGCAGTAAGGATTCCGAACTTCTTAAGGTGGTACCCATTGAACATCTTGTTGAACCTTCCATCATAAGGAGAGAAGATGTGATGTGGACAGAAGGTACCCCACTGTGGATACAATTGATTATCGCTTTTCTTAAAGAACAAGCCGTACCAAACACCGAAGCCGAAGCACGTCGAATTCAGAGGAGAGCTACTCACTTCATCCTACAGGATGATGTGCTGTACAAGCGAGGTTTCTCATCACCTCTCCTCAGGTGCACAGGAGGTGCGGATGTGAATTACATTCTGAGAGAGATTCATGAGGGGGTTTGTGGCAATCATTTTGGAAGGCCAGCACTAACTCATAAGGTACTCAGACAGGGATGCTATTGGCCTACCTTGAAAAGAGACTCAATTCAGTTCGTACACAAGTGTGATAAATGCATGCGCTTCTCCAATGTCCAAAGACAGCCCTCACAAGAACTCATAGTCATGTCAAGCCCTTGGCCATTTGCCAAGTGAGGAGTTGATTTTATTGGTCCATTGCCAAGAGGGAGAGGAAATGCCCGCTTCGCCATTGTTGCAATTGATTACTTTACAAAATGGGTCGAAGCGGAGCCGTTGCCCAAGATTACCGAAGCGAACACTTCCAAATTCCTCTAGAAAAACAATATATACAGATTTGACATAACCCATTCCGTGGTTTCAGACAATGGTAAACATTTTACTAACAAGAAAATTAGGGACTTGTGTAATGACTCGGAATTAAAAAACATTTCTCAGCACCTCACTACCCCTAAGCTAACGGCCAGGTCAAGGAGTCAACAAAACCATCAAACTCACTCTGAAAAGAAAATTGGATGCTTCAAAAGGGCATGGGTTGATTAACTCCCCCAAGTTCTCTGGGCCATACAAACGACCTCCAGAACTGCAATCGGAGAGACCCCATTCTCTATGACGTATGGAACCGAAGCCATGTGTCCGGTGGAGGTTGGAGTGCCCTCACCTCATCGCTTCCATTTTAATGAAATAACGAACGACGAACTGAAAATGTTTGAGCTTGAACTCCTCGAGGAAAAGATAGATGATTCCCAAGTCAAGCTCGCCTCCTACCAACGCAAGATGATGCGCTAATACAATGCCAAGGTGAAGAAAAGAGCCTTTTGTATCGACAATTTGGTGCTCCGTAAAGTATTCCCATCATCGAAGAAACCAACAACATAAACATTAGGGCCAAGATAGGAAGACCCATATCATGTCATCGAAGAGATACGACCCAGCACGTACAAAATCGAAAGTCTGGAAGGAAAAATAATGCCTCATCCCTGAAACGTTGAACACTTGAGAAAGTATTATCAGTAGGGAAATAGTATTATCATGTAAATATTGTTGACAATTAATTGGACTGGCTTTCACTTTTGCATTGTTCTCAAACGAATCTATCTCATTAGGGGATGTGTGGGTGCCACCCCTAGTGAGGTGGATCAACAGTGTTTTCACACATTTTCACTCCTGGTCGAGGTGCGTACGGCTCGAAGGGGCCACCTCAACCAAGGATGTTCGCTTCATTAGGAGAGGTGCGGGTGCCATTCCTGGTGAGGTAGATCGGCAGCGTTCTCACACATTTCACTTCTTGTTGAGGTGCTACGCCCCAAAGGGGCCACCTCGACCAGGAATGTTTGCTTCATTAGTGGAGATGTGGGCCCCACCCCTGGTGAGGCGGATCAACAGTGTTCTCACACATTTTCACTCCTTACCGAGGTACGTAAGTCCTAAAGGAGCCACCTCAACCAAGGATGTTCGCTTAATTAAGGGAGGAGTGGGCGCGCCACCCCTGGTGAAGCAGGTTAGGCAAAATGTTTACACATGGATAGGCGCCATCCCGTTTAGGTCATTTATTTGCTTAAGTAGTTATGCTTAGGCGAAGTGTTTACACTTGTATCCCATTTGCTTTATCCGTTTGCTTAAGTGGTTACGCTTAGGCGAAGTGTTTACACTTGGATCCCGTTTGGGTCATTTATTTGCTTAAGTGGTTATGCTTAGACAAAGTGTTTACGCTTGAATCTCATTTGCTTTATCCGTTTGCTTAAGTGGTTACGCTTAGGCGAAATGTTTACACTTGGATCCCGTTTCGGTCATTTATTTGCTTAAGTGGTTATGCTTAGGCAAAGTGTTTACACGATTTACGTTTTCTTTGCCCATTTGCTTAAGTTCTTATCTGGTTAGCATGTTACAAACGAAGCAACACCATTTGGAATGACAATTGAACAAAGAACTTCATTACAAAACAAATCAGGGCCGAAGCCGTTATAATGAGAAAGAAAAAAGAAAAGTTAAGGATCTACATTTACAATGACCCCCTTTCCCACCTCCTCCAAGGGGGTATCTTCCACAACTTCTATATCAGGCCGACCTCCAATGGGGCCGCCGAACTCTTCCTCAAGGAATGCAATATCCAACTCTGGATGCACCTCTCTCAAGTAAAACATCATTTGTTGGGCATTCCATGAAGCCCAGTAGTTGGCGAAGATATTGTACTCATTCGTTTGGTCGAAATTGTCAATATAGTTCTGAACCGCCACTTCGCCTACTTTCTTCACTTCAGCCTTAAGAGATTCAATCTCCTCCTTTTGGGCTTCGTTTAGCACCTTGAGTTTGGCCCTCTCCTTATTGGCCACCTCCAAGGCCTCCGAGGTGATTCTATGGTGTTCATTGGACTGGTCGATTCGTTTAGTAAGTGCAACCACTTGGGAAACCGACTCATGGAGTTCATTTTTTAGTTGATTCACTTGTATATCAGTAGAGTTTAGCTTCACCTCAGCCTCCTTCTTTGCCTTTTCACCTTTTCCTCCCACCTATCTGAGGCCTCAATCCTTGGTTCCAAATCCTCATTTTTCTTATGGAGGTCTCGGACTAAATCCTCCGCCGCCGTGCCAATACTCAAAGCCCTGGCCACACAGGCGTTACTGGTGGCTAAGAGGTCCTCTACCTCGCAGGAGGTGATGTGATCTTCCCAGTCCCCGGTCCAATACTTATTGTGAAAATATTGCGGTCTCCGAAGGCAGCATTTCCATACCACCTCGGGAGGTCATCTTCCTTACTCCCCAGAAAGTCGGTTGCTTTGCCGCGAGGTAAAACATTGGCGGATTTCTTTAGCCTTTCCGAGCGGCTCCTCGACCGGGATAGTAGTAATGGGCACAACGTCCCTTGGAATTTCGGAAGGGTCTACAATGGTTACACCAGGTGGAATGGTGGGAGGGGGAGGCTTGGCCGCCACGGCCGATGAAGAAGAAGCCCCCGTTAGGCCAGATTTTTTTTCTCTTGACGAGGGAGGCGCCTTCCTCCGCTTCGTCCTCTTCATGAGGTTGGTTTTTACTCAGCGTGTTCAGCCTCTCAGCATGCTTCTTGTAAGCAGCTAAGCTGGTCTTAAGGGTCCTTGCCTCAGCCAGGCTCCGGCGAATTGTGGAAAAATCAGGCTTTAGAGGCTTCTTCTTCAAGAAATTATTTGGAAGAAAAAAGAACGCTTAAGTACTTTCAGGCAAGAACATGAAAATATCTCTGAATTGAACAGAACATGAGGCTCACATTGAGTCACCATCAATCCGTGCAAAGTGAAGCTAATATTTTTATCTATCAACTCGTCGTAGCTCCTATCCTTGAGGGACTGTTGATAGATATGATGAATAATATCCCATTGCTCCTCGGAGATCTCACACCTCGGTAAAGATCTTGCAAACAATAGTAATATTGAGACATAAGAAATTGCTCTAAGTAAAATTAGCTAGGTAAGATGACTTACTGACTGTGGAGTAAGATGTGGGGACGGTAAGAGGAGCCATTGGGTCATCTTCCATGCTATCCTATCTCCCAGCTGCCCAGAACCAGGACTTTCGTCACTCCTTCATCGAAGAGCGTAGATCTACCACGAAGGGAGAATGAGATCCTCAGGGGGTCAAATAATACCAGCCCCTACTTTTCTCCTTCCCGGCTACCCTCATAGGGAAGTAAAAGAAATGGAAGACGCTAAAAGGCATATATATCTATGCCGAGGTTGGCCCGACGCCACAACATCCACGACCCAACCATTTGAGACCAGGAATTGGGTCGGGCCAGCTCATAGGAGCGGAGAAGTAGCCTAAAGAAGGGGTGAAAGGGAAGCCTAAGATTTGCCTTAAACAAGTTCTCACTTATGGCCACGCAACCCGACCTCGAATAACACGCCCTTTCATTAGGGTTGGGTACAATTAGATCTACGCTATCAGGTGTTCTAAAGATCCACCTGCACTTTTCTAATGTTTCGGAAGTGGCCTTAGAAGGGTAGCTAGAAGCCCCCCATTGAATAGAAGTGTACACGGGTGGGGCAGGAAGCCTCCAAATATTTTCCCCCGTCCTAATCGCTCTACCTATTTCGTTTGAAGAGACAACTACCGGGTTATGGTTGAACTCTCAACGCTTCGTCTCTCCCCACTTGTAGAAGCGTTTCTAGATCTCTCAGAAGCCATTTGGCCAAATTTTGTAGTAAAATGCAACGAATACAGAGAGAGGAGTTTACCTAGAGTTTATAGTTTGAAAGAAATGAAATGCCAGTATTCTCAAATAGGTCGCTGGAGTTTTAGGACCTTGCTCGCCGGAAAAATGCAAACGAAACGGAGAATGCAAAGGTCTTGGAGATTTTCGCAAAAGTAAAGTGACAAAATGAGAGGTTTGGGCCTTATATAGGTGTCTCCAAACCCATCCCAGCCGTTGGATCATCTCAAGTCACATCTGGGCCCTCTAAATCTATGGTTCATCGTCACCATTGAAACCAAGAGTCACGTAAGCCAATGACCCTGATGGAATGGTGTACCTCACGCACTAGTCCAAACGCGTTGCCTCGAGCCTATGCAACCGTTGCCATGATTGCCATTTATAGTCATGGAGGCATCCTTTGGAAGCAAGCAACACCCCCTATGATTGCCTTGGGAAGACGCAAAAGCTTTCAAATCATTAGCACACGGCCCAAGACTGTCTCATCAACAAGCACTCCGTCCTCCAGCTAGGATATCGATGTGCAACAAATTTTCTCAAAGTTGCCAACACCTATCACTTCGTTATCCAGCTAGGACATCACTTTGCAACAACTTTTCTCAAAGTTGCCAACACATATCATTTCGTCCTCCAGCTAGGACTTCGCTTTGCAACAACTTTTCTTAAAGTTGCCAACACCTATCACTTGTCCTCCAGCTAGGACTTCCTTTTGTAACAACTTTTCTCGAAGTTGCCAACACTTATCACTTTGTTCTTCCAGCGAGGACTTCGTCCCTCTATACCTTTTTCGTCTCATCAACTAACGCATACACAGTAGAACGACGCGATATAACTGCCTTTCCAAAATCCATGCATTATATGAATATCCATACATGGATTTGAGGGACTGTTGCTATGGGTCTTCTGAGGCCCTCCGGCTCGTCGATCCACCTCACCGCCACGTGTTGTCGAACTGATCTGAGCAAGAACTTTTCTCAAAATTGCCAACACCTATCACTTCGCCCTCCAGCTAGGACATTGCTTTGCAACAACTTTTCTCAAAGTTGCCAACACCTATCACTTCGCCCTCCAGCTAAGACATCGCTTTGCAACAACTTTTCTCAAAGTTGCCAACACCTATCACTTCATCCTCCAGCTAGGACTTCGCTTTGAAATAACTTTTCTCAAAGCTGCCAACACCTATCACTTTGTTCTCTAGCTAGGACTCCGCTTTGCAACAACTTTTCTCAAACTTGCCAACACCTATCACTTCGTTCTTCCAGCCAGGACTTCGCCCCTACCCACCTTTTTCGTCTCATCAACTAATGCATACATCGTAGAACGACGCGATATAACTGCCTTTCCAAAATCCATGCATTATATAAATATCTATACATGGATTTGAAGGTCTGTTGTTACGTGCCTTCTGAGGCCCTTCACCTTGTCCATCCATCTCATCCACCATGTGTTGTCCGAACTGACCTGGAGCCATCATAAGACAGAAGAACCTGATCCACATTAGATGAACTAATTCCATAAATCCAAATTGAAACACTAATGCCCCACCTCGTAGAAGAACCGAACTCATTTACCATTCACGGCGGATGCAAAGTCCCGCACTCCGCATTTTCTACGTTTCACAATCCGCCTCACCACTACCAAAATCTTTTGTAAGGAAATTTATCCAAAATCAAATCTCTATCCAAAATCAAATCCCTGACTGATTGATGAGACATGTGACGGCTACAAACGGTCAACTCAGTTGCTGTGTCAGAAATCATTTAATGCCTGTCAACCTTCAAATTGACAGATTGATACGTATGAACGAATGATCGATCGGGATCTGAAGCAACGTATCCCCATATCCAACGATTTTCCTCTTCTCTTCTCTAATATAAATGCCCCAACATAATGGTAAGGAAGGGGTTCCCATTTTAATCTTGGCATTCTAGTCTTTTAACTCTAAAGAGCTTTTCACTGTATTTACACACATTCTCAACCACGTCCCAGTGACCACTTCACCGTCGTACATCGTGTTCCGGTTGACTGAAATACTAACTTTTAACTCTAAAGAGCTTTTCACTGAATTTACACACATTCTCAACCACGTCCCGGTGACCACTTCACCGTCGTACATCGTGTTCCGGTTGACTGAAATACTAACTTGATCGTCGGAGCGCCCGCAACCACTTCCACCCCCATCGAAAAAGGTCACGAGTGACTAACGGTGTGCTCCCGTGCGCAGGGAGGAGCATAGGTGAAGACTTATTCTGTAAGCCACGTGTCGTAGCCATTTTTCGAGGTCAACAGTATTGATTTATACAAGAATTCCTCTTTTGATTTCAATTTTGGTGGTTTAGGTTTCAATTTTGTCACTGTGTTTCCACCTCTTTTTTACCATGATTTGTTTATAACGAATTAATTATGTTATTAATGATAAAATTCAATGTACTTATATTTTAGCCCATATTTATATTGATTTTTTTAAAATGACCCTAAAATTAAGGTACTTGTGTAAGTTGCCCTATTATTATTATTATTATTATTATTATTTCTTTTTTTAAGTTTTGGAATTAAAAAAAAAAATTAATATGCAGCCAATAACTTAACCTTAATCCAACCCATTAGGTCCAAGTCTATTAAGTTATTTTGAAATCCATGTTCCCATGGTTTAGGTTTCACCGTGATTTGTTTATAATGTATTAATTATGTTATTAATGATAAAAGTTAATGTATTTCTATTTTAGCCCATATTTATAATTTTTTTTAAAATGACCCTAAAACTAAGGGTACTTGTGTAAGTTGCCCTATTGTTATTAGGGGAAATTAGGCCCACTACGGCCCAACAACAATAAACTTGAATAATACACTTAATTCATATTTTTAATTAATCCTTTAAATTAATGGTAATTAATACACTAAAAAATGTCAAAACTTGACGAAAAGAAGTCATTTTTTGAAATAACAAAACACTAACCCTCACTGTTGAAGAAGGTCATTCCATCAAAAATTATCACCAATTAACATCGCCACTACCATAAGAGACTCGAACCATGGGTGAAGAAAGCATTGACACCATTAGAGACTCGAACACGGGTGAAGAAAATGCCGACACCATTTTGACTTCGTTTAGGTTTTTAGGGAATTTTGTTCTATGTATGTGTGTTGTATGTAATATGGATTTTCATAGTATATCCTAATTTTGATGGATATATATATACACTTGGTAGCCATTTTTATGGTTCTGAAGTTTTATACCATGTTGCTATACCAATTCCTTTTTTCACCCTTATTTAAAATCTTGTTGTGTGGCCATTACTGGATTTCATGCATCACTTTTGCTACTAATTTGAGTGCATTCCATTTCTATACCTCTTTCTTATGTCGAAATTTCATCTCCAATTGATGAGATAAACAAAGTTGTCATTCCTCAGTTTGTAGAGTTTCTTGGAATGCTACCTGTGCCTCAGCTGCAAGTTAGTTCTACATGTGAATTTTTCTTTTTGTACTATCTACTTTATGACTTGTATGGACAAATTGAAAAACCGAATTCTGATATCGAAAATATGGGACTTTGTAGGGTCCTTTTGGCTTCTATTTTATTGGTTATGGTCTTTGGACTTGTAGAGGGCATGTAGTTCATAGAGAAGGATTTGGCTTCGAATGAAAGCTTGTTGGATTTGTACGATAGTTGGAGAAGCCACCACACAGCTTTTCAATATCTAACAGAGAAAAAAAGGTGTTTCAACGTATTCAAGGCGAACGTGCTGCACATTTACAAGGTGAACCTTATGACTAGGCTTACAAGTTGAAACTCAACAAGTTTGCTGATATGACTTGCCAATAATTCAATGAATTTTACCGTTCTAAGATCAAACATCATATGTTTTACTTGTAATTAGAAAATTTTTCCCATTCTTATTCGGTTTTCCTTTAACCGTAATTGATACGATTTTACCTTCAGTTAATTTATACTGATATTTCAAAATGGTCTAAATGTTAAGGGTATATATGTAAACTCCCCTTATTATTATTATTATTATTTTTTTTTTAAAGTTTTGGGCTTTTTGAAAAAAATTGAAATGCAGCGAATAACTTAACCCCAACCCAACCCAACCCATTAGCTCCAAGTCTTTTAAATTATTTTGAAACCCCATGCCCTAGCTTTTAAACCACGATCCCAACTTCTCAAATTCCCAATCATTCAACCGTACACACTCCACTAATATACCCCAAAAAATGACGAATCAATTTAACCAATCCGACTTGGCTTTTTGGTTTTGGATTGGGTCCAAAACCGACCATGTGACCACGCCCACCCTTGTAGCGACTCCAACTTACAATCAATCTCTGGAATAATTTTCTCGCTCCATCCTTGATAGTATACATACAAGTTAATATATTGACAAATAAGCATTGCTTTTTCATTAATTCTCTTCTTAAAAATACATTTATTGACAACAGTTCTAAGCGCAGTTTCGGTGCTAAACGGATCTTGCAGGGCCTAGAGTTCTCTGTGACTTGAAAGCAATCATTGAGTTGCTTGCCCTTTTCACGATCTTTGCCAGAAATAGCAATTTCTTGACCTATGTCCTAACTTCATTGAGAAGAAACCTGCCTCTAAAGATGAGAAAATTCATTTCAGAACAATGATAGCGTCTCTGCAACTTTTAGCTTCAAATCCAGTGTTCGGAAAAGCTAAATAATTGTTTTTCCTATTCCATCAAGGTCAAATATTAATTTCAACGATACATTTATAACTACTACCCACTTATTATATAGACCTACTACTATTTCTCCCAAAAAGTTGCTAATAATTTTAGCCTAACGGAAACAGAACAACTTTTTTTTCTTTGTTATGTCTATTGTGTTCAAGTCTAATATACCAAATGTGCCATAAGAGTATAACTTCGAGGTCGTTAGGCCTAAGCTTAAAGCCCACTTTTTTCAGTGGCTTAACTAACTATTGTTGCACTTTAATGGGAGTGGATTTACCATGCACACCATGAAATCGAACATTAGAAGATGCACTATATAACAACTTCATAACATGAAAATATAGTTCAGAGAAGAGGACTTACCAACCATGCTAACAACAAGAATTACTTTCCATGCCTGAATTGCAGATTTTCACATGCCGCCTGACATCATCAGACGTCGGTCTACAGAATTCCAGTTGAGTTAAGACAGAGTACCATGCTCGGCATCATATTATCATGACTTCCAATACATTCTCTTTCAGTATAAATCAATTCCCAGAAGATCATCAAAATAGTAGCAAAGTGTCGGATTTGAAGAACATTGTTCTGCAAGAATCATCAGACAAGATGTGGAACGTTGCATTGTAGACATATGTTAAACCAACAAACAACTCGTGGACTAAATATCAACACACAAAAGATGATCCAATGATTAGATAGTAACAATTCGGAGGTTTTTAATTTGGAAAGTTAAGAGACTTATTCGATTCAGACAACCACTATACAAAATGAACATTAAGAAGGAAAACCTCATATTGGAAATGAATTCCCATTGGACAAGAAGTCACTTTATGTTACCGAGACAAAGACTACCAACTCTCCTTAACAATTTTTGACTTCTCGAGTATGAACTTCCCTTCCTTGTACTTCTGCGATGCCATGAAAGCACGTTCATATTTCCAGCCTAACACTTCCCGGCAATCGCCACAGTATATGTCAGCAACTGTGTGAAGACCAGTCATGAGATGCCTATCTTCTTTTGCTCCAAGAACAATATTCATTGCATGAGAAAACAGAAAGGCCCGGCCATTTCTTCCCTGGAAAACAAAATAAAATGACAACAATGTATAGATTTCATTCGTCAAATGTATCTCAAGTAGAAGCCCAAACAGGACACTTATTCAACCAGACTTATCATATGGTATAATTAACAATGCTGCGTAACTTCATTGCACACAATAGGCTTGAGATAATAAAGTACGCAGAAATCCTAAAACTTTGCCGCATAAATATAATTTATATGGTTTGTTTGGTTGGATGGATTATACACTACTGGACTTAAATAAGAAGAAACTAAAATCTTGGCTATTTTATTATTCAGTCCTATTTAATATCGCATAGAAAACTTGCATATATTATTCAACGTTCAACCAGAAATTTGTTATTTGTGACACAGCACGGCCTACAAACAGTATTTGAGACTTTGAGATCGTAGGATTGAACTTCACGGCACCTCCTCTACCATAGATTAACCAAGGGTTACTCAAATATTAGATCCAAACATCTTTCATAAAATTCAAACCAATTCAAAAAAATTTCCATACTAAAACTCCACTTAATCCTACAATGGCATATGAACGTTGATAATTGAGTTCACACATTCGATTAATCAAGCATATCACCTGAAATGCCTTGGAAATTATGTCGTCGTGAAGTGAGACCTGATTCCGACATTTACAGCAGCTGTATAAACGAGGTCCAACCAATTCATCCATCTACCAAACTCAGCCAATAAACCTCACTGCTCACAAAACCAAGATTTAGAATAAATATCATAAAGGGGCTTGTAAGAGATAAAGAAAAAGGGAAATTAAGGGAAAGATCATGAATTCTCTCACCTTTAAGAAATTTAATGACGACCCAGAATTCTGCATCCAAATATATGAACACCAGATAGTATAATATTATGCAATAAGATTAAGAATTGGATTAAAAAAATTAAAAAGATAAGCATGAATCAAAAACCATATACAAACCCTTCGCTTTCAAGAAAATTTTAATGATAACTCTGCAATCGGCAGCAACAGTGTATGTTAGAATTCAACAATGGGGTTAAGGATTCAATTAAGAAATTAAGATTTTGAAGGAAAATCACTAATGGGTTTGAAAAAGACAAGATTGTCTCAAATAAAACAAGAAAACCAATTGTTTGGAATGATGTCAAGAATCAACAGTGGGTAAATTAATTATAGAAAAGAAAAAGATGGTGTTGGAAAAGAATCTGAACTCTAATATTTATGTCAAATAATTTTAACAGATAATTGGCAATATTCTTTGCTTGGAGTCAATTAGAAGTAGTCAATTGTTAAATTAGAAATTGGATTATGGATAACAGTGGTTTGGCGGCATGTTTGGCTATGCTTAAAAATGAAAAAGTAAAAATACACAAATATCTGGCATTAGTTTTTGGCGAAATTGTATAAATTAAAAACAATTTTAAGCTTAACCAAACATGTATACTACTATTTTGCGCACTTCACCTTGGACTTTATAGCTGCCATTTTTGAGTTTTTTAGAGAGGATTGGAGAAGATTTTGTACCTGGTTTCGAACTGTATTATTTTGTTAAAGCGAGAAAGTTCATTCCACGCGCGTTGGAGAGCGTGCAGAATTTTTTTTCCTCGGCAGAATTTGTGCTCTCTTCTCCGATTTTAAGAGAGAGTCGGGTCAATTTTGTTTTGTAACCTACTAACCTAGGTTAATTTCGAATCAATTACATAGGAGGTCACCGAACTTTTGTAATTGGGTCTATGAATGCATTTTAGAGCAATCAAGCCATTAGTACATTGATGTAAAAGCAATCAGGTCACCCATTCGAGGTCCGTTAATATGCCTATCGAAAGTAGTTGATATATTAGTAAAAAAAAAAAAAATTGTCGACAACACTATCCAAGTCAGCACATTTACAATGCCCAAGGTTGGTGAACTTTCAACTTGATTACAATAATGTCACTAAACTTTTATCCTAGAATCAATTGGATTACTAAACTTCAATTTGGAGAAATCTGGTCATAAATCATGCATTCTT
>CAIGRP010066504.1:0-26751 GCA_903798385.1 Fraxinus cuspidata | reverse complement strand
ATATATATATATATTTTTTTTTAGGTCCGTTAAGTATAGTGTTTAAAAAAAAAAAAAAACAACGAGCTGAGTCGAGCGTCTATGAGCGGCGAGCTAGCTCGGCTCGTGCGAGCACGAGTTGAGACTCGTCTCGATCCACTGCCACCCTTAAATCAGCACTACCATCGCATATTTACACTACCATAGACACAACATGAGCCCATCAGCATCATCGTACCACAACCTACCACCGTACACACAATAACTCACCACATAAAGATAAGCACTCGACAACGATGTGCTTAATAGATTCGCAACGCAGCATCCTATCGCCGCACACACAGAGATCCGCAATGCACATGTGTCCGCTACATACCACTGCACCGTACACAAACCCACAATGGGTGCAATGCACAATTGTACCACACACAGATCCGCAACGAGGCTCTATGCACCACCGCACCACACATCCGAAATGGGTCACAACGGTGCCCATCATCGCTATGCGTGCGGCTGTGCAATGCCTTGCGTGTTATGGTGCTGTCGTCGGTGCCAGAGAAGTGAGGAAGGTGCTGGTAAGGAAGGCGACCGTGCCGAAGAAAAGTGGAATCAAGTTGAAGTTTCTTATGACCTTTTGTTTGGGTAGAGAATTAATTAGGTCAAGTAGGTTGGAATGGGTATACTTGATTTTTGAAAGAATAACTCTATGATCTGATTATTGAAAAGAAAAATTGAAAAACATGCATGTGTATAATTTCCTCATAGCTTATTTTGGATTGATTGTTCAATTTTGTGGGCTTATACGTGCATTTCATGATTAAATAATAAAAATTTTAAATGTTGAGAGATATGCTTATTCATGAACACACTATTTGCAATGATTCCATAATTTACAATAAATGACAAAAAAAAATTTAAAATTAAAAAAAGAAAATAAAAGTAACGAACGTGTTAACTAAATGGTTATGATAAAACTAAGTCAGGTTTTAAATTTTTTTTCTTATATAATATCTCGACATGACATAAGCATCACAATGAACTATATTCTTATCATTCACTAAAACACTACACAATTTTGATTGACTAGTATAATATTATGATATTTCTAAATCTTCTTGTTTATGCATTTGTAGGATACAATATCTCACCTTTTATACTTTAATAATGTGTTTAATACATTTTAAAGAGTAAGTAAACTTCTTGGTTTTCTTAATTAATTTTTTCTAGCATTGATTAGTCCTTACCAACCGTGATAAGAAGGGTCTTTTATTTATTTATTCCACTTAATTATTAACTATGCAACACTTCAATTATTGGCTGAAATCATGAAACTAAACAAAATATCTCAAGTTGAAATATAATATCCCTTGAGAGAAATTTAAAAATAAAGCTATAAAAATGAGTTATTGAAGATAATGACAATGCAGCAAACGACAACACAACTAAACGACAATATTTAAGTTAGATAGGAGTCCAATTAGAACATGTTTGATATATTTAGCTCTAGACATGATCTTTGGGGGGTTTTTTTTTTTATTTTTGAAGTTGCTATACTGTGACAACGTAAACTTATCCTCTGTTTGATAGGGATAAAAAATTAATTTTTAGTAAATTTTGATAAAAATTGATGAAATATCTGGTTGAAAAATTATGAATCTCATAAAATCTATTGTTAAAATTAATTATTAACTTTGATTAAATTGAAATCTAAATTTTAATTTCTACGTAGAATTAATTTTGAAGTCCCACGACAAGACGAGTTTCACGATTGGTGACTTGAAAACTCTATAAGACTTTACAATTAAGAAACATAATTTATTTTAATTTTTGGAAATGATAAATATATGATTTAAGAAAATAAGATAGGGAAATTGAATTGTGAAATATTGGTTTCATAAATTTTAATTTATTATGTAATTCTTTATTTGTCTAAGATGTATTAAATTTTATATAATTGACAATGAGGTGTCGTGGTGTAGTTGGTTATCACGTCAGTCTAACACACTGAAGGTCTCCGGTTCGAGTCCGGGCGACGCCATTTTTTTGAATCAAACTTTTTCTTTTCCCACGCCAGATATGTCGCCGTTACTTCCTCCCCGAAATTTACGCCCGAAACCCTTCCGCGCCCATACCATGAAAACGTAAACGTCTGCATATCATCGCCTACTCTCGTTGGTCGATTTCCATCCACGTCATCATCTTCCAGAATCATCTGCAGTATTCTCTCCCTCTCATTTTCCCGATATCTTCTTCCCACAGTTAAAAAGTGAAAATCCCAAATATTTTCTAATCTCATTGATTTAAATCTCTGGTTAAATCATAAGAAGAAGCACAATCGTTCAAATAAACGAAGTTTTACGTTCAAATATTTCTTTGTCCTGTTTGTAAATTAATGGCTTTAAGGTTACGAAAGCTGAATATTATTGCAGCGTTTTGCTTGATCGAGATCGCGTTTCGATTTTCATTCTCCGCAGCTTCGGTTGCTTCAGAGGACGTTAATCCCCCCTACCCTAAAGCGATATCTGTAAGCATTCAACTTTTTCATTTCATTGTTTTCAAAATTTCTCTATTTTGCTATAGAAATCCCAAATTTCTGCAGTTTTTCCCTTCTAAAATGGATCCTTGTTTCAATATTCTAAGTTTAATTTAACTGCGATGTTTGATTTGGTATAGCTTATTTTGATATTAATTATAGGATTTGAAGGAAGCAATTGTGAAGGGATTAGGTTTCCAAGCTTATGAGTTTAAGATATCGGGGTTTGATTTGAGGGATGCCTTAGTGGGAAGGTCGGTGGCATATGAATTTGATGTTGAAATTGATAATAAAGTTCTGCCCTTTAAGCTTTTGGAGGACGTTAACCGATGGGAGTATGTGGACTTGCCCATTTTTCGCAT
The DNA here is from genome assembly GCA_903798385.1 of Fraxinus cuspidata. NCBI lineage: Eukaryota > Viridiplantae > Streptophyta > Magnoliopsida > Lamiales > Oleaceae > Fraxinus > Fraxinus cuspidata. Next base: position 23,877 of record CAIGRP010066504.1, on the reverse strand, counting down.
AGAGGATTCGAGTAATGGGCTGGTGGAGAGGCAGCTATTGGAGGATCAGATGCCGGTTTTGGCCCCATTCCAGCTGGCTGGTCCAATGGAGCTATGGATTCAAGATGCCAAAGATATGAGAATTTCATTGCCGGTAAGTTCAACCTGCACGATTTCCGGTTTAATGTTGAATATTTTTTGTTGCATTTTCTCTGTTTAATGTTCATTATTCAACCTCATGCATAATTGTTGGAAGCGCGTATGGAATTTACATCTGTTTTGATTTATATCATATGCAAGTTATATGATTTATTGAAAGACTGGGTTGTAATGGTGACTGTTAAAAAAAAAAATGAAGTGAGAATGTTTAATCTGCAATCTGCAGGACAAGTGTTTGCAGGTATGAGGAATGGAAACTGTTAGTAAATGATGAAAGTGAAAATTTAATTTATTATCCTTCTGATACATTGAAAAAGAATAATTATCACTAGACAACTCTAGTTTAATAATTGTGTAGTGAAAAGCCATTCGCGTTAGATTTCAATGGAAAATAGGAATTTTGGCATTCTTAGCTATTCAAACTAGTTTTTGGTTCATCTGGAATATAGAAGATCTATTCATGGCGGGGAAAGCCTTTTCTTTGTTTGTGACTTTCTTGTGTTTCTTGGTTCACGTGTTACGCTAAACTTGTCCACAAGTTACAATTTTATTATTATTATTATTATTATTATTATTATTATTATTATTATTATTTTGCAGCATGTTTTTCTTCTTATTATGTGTACCAATAGGGTTCTAATTATTGTTATAAGATGGTTTGTCCGAACATTTCATTTCTTTACTCGAACAATCTGACTTTGTATAGAATAAAGCTTAGATTGTTATTGTTGTTGATGTAGGGAGATGGCTAGAGTATAAGAATGCCACATACTGTTACGTTTACTAATCTGTACATGTCAAATTTAGTTCTTTACTTCTATTCTTTGCTGATTGAATTTTCTGTTTCTAATTATATGTAGCATGATGTTGATGCTGGAGTGCTGAAGAAAGTGATTTTAGCGGATGGAGCTGTGGTCACTGTTAAGGGTGCCAGGTCAGTCAGCCTACGTCATCCAGTTGAACTTCCACTTCCACTAAATCGAACAAATAATAAGTTTGCATCTGGTCTTCTAACGCTAGCAGAGCATCTCCGACAAGCTTCCAGTTCCCAAGGTGGTCCCCTCCTTTCACTTCGCATTGTTGGTCCATCATCACTAACATCCCCTACGTCCTCGTCTCCCACTTCCACTAACAAGCTTAAGCTGAAGCGCCTTGCACCTGGCCTTGTGGAGCTGTCGTCAGCATCAAAAAGGAAATCTGTGCAAGCTGATGCTATATCCACCATTGATCTCCAAGGAGGAGCTACTTCCCTTCTCACACCAGATTGGTTCACCACATTGTGGCCTCTTGCCTCCATTGATGGATCGAACCCTAACTTGCTTGGTTTTGAGGCATTGCTGTCTTCTATGCTGGGTCCCAAATCAAACACAGAGGGTTCGTTCAAGCTGTTGAAGGCAGATGTGTCGGCACAGACTTTTATGAAGATAGGTTTTGGAGTTGAGAAGAAACTGAGCAAGGGAGATGAATTTGATTGGGATGGCTTTCCAGAGTGGAGAACGAAACCCGAGACTGTTAGGATGCATTTTGAAGTGTTGGCTAAGGTAGATGGTGACAAGGTTGTGCCAGAGAGAGTGGTACAGGTCAATCCCGTGATTGCAGAGGATAGTGTGGCACCAAATGTGCTCGTGGGCAACACGTCCATGTCAAAGAGTCCCATTGTTGATCCACCTCCAAATCCATTTGCTTTATGAGTTCCTATGAGTTTTAAGTACTCGTTTTTGGTGAAATTGAGTATAAATATGTGGGGTTCTTTTTTCCCCCTTCTGATCTCTTTTATAGGCGTCTAGCATGTACATCAAATTGTGAGATACATCATTGTAATGACTTGTACAATAAAATTATTAGAGACAATCTACTTGGGTCTTTCTAGGGGCAGCTTTTGAGCCCTTTCCTTGGTTTTTTTTGGCATGTTTTGGATTTTAGGCACTTCACTAGCGAGATGTGAGAGGTTCGAGAAAAATCTTTTACTCTTCTTTCTCGTTAACAAGATGTCACTCTCATAGGCAGGGATTAAGGCTTAATTAAAACAAATACTCTAGTGAAAAATATACACCACACAAAGTATTGGCTCTCACAATATCAAACATGGTAACGCCCAAAAGCTTCTTTGGATCACCAAGTGCCTGGCTTCTCGAAAACTTCAGCAGCAATTTGAACGACAGAGTTCACTGGTATACCGATCAAATTAACAATTTATTGGAGCAGCACTTTGCAATTCTCTCGCAGAGGGTTTTGAAAATTCAAGCATTGATATTGAAAAGGTCATCTCTGGCATTCCTGACTTCCTTGGAACCCCGGCCGGAATGATGACAAGTTCCATAAGTGCATTCTCAAGTTGCTGTTGTCCAAGAAAAACTCTTACCTAAAACCCATAACAGAGTCATTTCGATCTTAGAAAAAGTGAACTTGGAAAGTTCTCAGGGGGCTAATCAGCTATTCAAGAAAATGTGTAAGAGTATTAGAGAAGACTCGACTGAACAATGAGCAAGGTTCGAGATTCTTTTCCTTTTTTATATTATCTTATACTGTCCAGTCTATCATATCAAACATGCCAAATGGTTATTTGCTGTGGTGTCATTTTCCATGTGACTAATATCAACTGTGACACCGACATCATTGACCATGTCATAAAGATGAAGAACTGAGACTAGTGAACTCATTTTTCATACATTGCAAGGGGTTGAGCAAAGCCTCCAGCAGCATCCAATATGGCAACTCTGGCCCTGCAAGAAGCTTGCTTTAGAGTCGAACCCTCCTCCATCTTTACCAAATAGTAGCATAAAAAACCATGCAAAACGACAAAAATTAGACTTCCAACAGTTCAAGTAAAAGTTCTAGGAAACGAGGGTACAAAATCGGAAAATTATGGCTACGCACAAACCTGAGGATATGAAGGATGAAGATGAGCTAATATTCTGGAGGCAATGGTCAATGCATTATCAGAAAAAGTAGTGCCTGGATTCTGTTGAGTTCAAAACCCAAAAGAAAGTGATTTCACTACAACATAAAAAAAGAGCCAAAGAATTGGGCGTCACGCGTCATAATTTTCCTTCGTCGTAATTCGGTTTTTTTTTTCTTAAAGCAACAAAATGTCCTATTTCTCCATTTTTTTCACGTAACTCCCATCCTCCTTTCTTCACGCATCCGTCTTCTTTTTCACTTTCCCTTTTCATTTTCTCTCTCTATAGTCAACCAAAACCCTTTTTCGCTGCAACTTCATTTTTTGCTTCTAATATAGATATACAGAATGAGTAATTTCACTTCCATTATAACAAAGGTATGTATTCCATCTAATTTATTGTAAACAATGTGTGTGTAAATAAGTTAAATTCCGTGTGCTTGAGAATGATTTTTAGCTTACGATGTTAATTGAGTTTATAATTTGATTTTATTTGGGTGTAATGTGTGTGAATGAAAATGTAATTGGTAGATCACAAGAAAGTAAACGTCGGTGCAGATTGATTTCTTCCTTCTACGTTTGTTTCAATTTAATTTTTTGCTTTTACTTATGTAAAAATCAATCAGAAAACTTCATATTGGATTACTTAGGACATGACTTAGAATTAGAGTTGGTATTAAAAAAAAAAAAAAAGGGCAGAAACGGGTTGTGTCTCTATGGTGCTCTGTGCGAGTACGGAGACACGGATCTGTTTTCGTGTTGCATGGAGACACGGTCGCGTCACGGTCTGTGTCTTAGTATAATGAACTTTATGTTTGATTGCGTGGGTTGAGTCTTAAAATTGAGATGCTTTAGATTAGAAACTTAAGTATGGGGACTGAATGATTTTGTTGGGTGAATTTGGAATTTGTCTGGTTTCGTTGTTATGGTAACTTTTCAACAACATAAAATAATTCACTTTTTTATATGTGGATTGTGAAGATTTCGTTGACTTATTTAAACAAATTTATATCTTAAAATGTTAGATGAAAAAAATGTTATTGGTAAAAAAAAAAAAAAAAAGTTTCTCCGTGCGCGCACGGAGACACGACCAGTGTCTTGATTTTTTATTTTTATTTTTTATATACAGTTTGCCTCATGTTAACCTATTATTAATAGGGTGTTTAAGAATTTTGAATTCATGTTTGATTAATAGGACATGTGCGCACAAAGGTGTCTCCGTGTGGCACTGAGACACCATGTCTGTCTCCATGCCATACGGAGACACGACCCGTGTCTCGATTTTTTTATTATTATTTATAGTTTGCCTCATGTTAACCTTAATAGGGTGTTAAGAATTTTGAATTCATGTTTGATCAATGGGATAATTTATGTCACTAGACATGGTTTCTTAAATAATTGACTATCGTGTTTTAAGAAATTTATTTTTTCTAGAATGTTTTGTCTTCTATTGATTATGCTTTGATTTCCCAATAATGAAATTTTCCTTGAAGTGGGATGTCATTTTTAATTTCTTTTGATCATAGACAACATTTTTCTCTTTTTTTTTTTCTTGAAAATCAAACTTCCAACTTCATTTTTTACTTCTAATGTAGATATACAAAATGAATAATTTCACTTCCATTATAACAGATGTATGTATTCCATCTAATTTCTTGTATACAATGTGAACGTCGGTGCAGATTGATTTCTTTCTTCTATGTTTATTTCAATTTAATTTTTTGCTTTTACTTATGGAAAAATCAATCACAAAACTTTATATTGGATTACTTAGGACAAGAGTTAGGATTAGAGTTGGTGTTAAAAAAAAAAATTTCTCCGTGTGGCACGGAGACACCATGTCTGTCTCCTTGCCTGTCTCCGTGTGCGCACACGGATGCATGTGTCTCCGTGCCACACGGAGACACGACCCGTGTCTCTATTTTTTTTTTCATAATTTGCCTCATGTTAACCTTAAAAAGGTGTTAAGAAATTTGAATTCATGATTAATATGACATGTACGCACACGGCATGTCTCCGTGTGCGCACATGGTGACACCGTGTGGCATGAAGATAGACATGGTGTCTCCGTGCTACACGGAGACATGATCGGTCTCTCTCTCTCTCTCTTTTTAATTACAGTTTGCCTCATGTTAACCTTAATAGGGTGTTAAGAAGAATTTTGAATTCATGTTTGATTAATGGAATAATTTATGTCACTAGGCAGGATTCCTTAGATATTTGATTATCGTGTTTTAAAAAATTTATTTTTCTGGTATGTTTTGTCTTCTATTGATTATGCTTTGATTTCTCAAGATTTTCTTGAAGTGGGATGTCATTTTTAATTTCTTTTGATCACAAACGGCCTAACTAGCTAAAATGTACCAAATATGATTAACTCTTTGTTTAAGCTCCTCAAACATTTGCAACCTAATTTAAAAGAAAATCATTAAATCATTGTATTTATTTTCAATATTAAAAAAATATCGTGCAACTAACGTGCAATGCACGTTAAACCCACTAGTTATTGATATAAAATCACTTACACGACATCAAAGCACACATTACTAATTATATAATACTAACTCAAAGGACTTTAATGGACTAGCACTCAATTCTCTCTCTCACTTATATATACACACACGTTGCCTCTCTTTCTCACTGTTTCTTCCTGCTCTTAACACACACACATTACATTCAGCCAACACATATATATACACTTCTATGGTGGTGGGAGGCTCATCTAAAATGGTAGTGAAGAATAAATTATACAACAATATTCTAGATCTTCTTCTCTTGGTTGTAGTTGCATTTTCCATATTGTTCTCCGCTTGCTTCAAGAATGGAATAAATATGGTATCTAAAATTTTCCAGCCCACTTGATCTGTTGAATGTAGGAAGACCCAGCACACTCTAGAAATGTTGGTTCTGCATCTTCAATTCTCCCCTTTAGCATTGACATTTTTCATTTTGACTCTTTTCTTTTTCGTCACGTCCAGCTTTACCTCAAACTCCACAAGTTTTGAAGCGATCAATCCTTCATTTATTCTCTCTGGCTCTTTCATGCTTTTTCTTATCAATTTTTAGATTAGGATAATTGATACTCGATTTCTCGTGTCTACCCAACTTCCTTATTTGTGGTTCGAAACTTGTACATATCTTAATCTCTTCTTGTTGACTCAGTCAATCCTTCGCTAGTATTTCCTAATCCGCATCATTTTGTGAGTAACTCCGTGTTGTTATAATAAGCTTTTCTTTATCACTTGAAACATGTAGATCTTTAAATTCTTCAAGACTTAGTTGTGGTGATTCTGTAATCTCCTCTTGCCGTTTGTCTTCTGTTTCCTTTAAATCTAACAGCCCCACCCTCTATTGTGTCCATCATGAATATGCTTCTTCAAACACTTCTTCTGAATTTGGTAGTTCCTCCATTTGCGGAGTTTACCAAGAAGTCTCTTCATGAACCATAATGTCATCTCTTGAGTCATCAATCCAATCATCTTCTCCTAAGTCATCGATCAGATCATCTTCGCAATCCATTTGTTGAGGCAAGAGTAACACCAATGGTGATTCGTCATTTATGCTTTAATTGAATTTCTTCTATCGAACATGCTCAATTACCGTTGTGGATGCACAGCATCACATTCTTCTTCACTATTGTATTTTTTTCCTTGTTAGAAGTTGTTATATTCCCTTCCGCTGGTCCCTTTTTAAACTAGCAATATCTGACATAATGGCCTCATTTTTCACATACAAAGCACGAGCTATTAGTTCGTTGATATCCATAGCCTCTCTGTCGCAATTTTAATGAGCTCCCTCGTCTGATAACTTCCTTCAACTTGTCCTTTAGACTTACCATCTTTTAATTTTTTATTATTTGGTTGACAGAATTGACCTATTCTTTTATAGCTAAATAATGCGTCTTCGTTTTCTTTCTTTATTGAGACTCCAAATATTTGCTTGATCAACATTTCTTGATCGGCCATAAATTTTTGAGATTAACTAAAGACGGTTGCTCTAGCCAACCTTGTATTGGAGCAATAAAATTTTTGAATTCGTGTCTCAATCCATGTATGATTATTCTTCTTATTCGAGACTCAAAAATTTTACTCGTAGAATCTAATTCGGAAATTTCGCGACAAAGAGATTTAACTTTGTTGAAGTATTGACTTACTATTAGTTCTCCTTGAGTGATTGAGAGAAGCTCGTTCTCCCTAAATTACAACCTTAGATCATTTTTCTTTGAGTATAGTGCTGCTAGAGTGTCCCATGTTTCTTTTTGTGTGTTCTTAACCCTTATATACTCCAACAATTCTTTCTCCATTATTGTCTTTATAACGAAAATGGCTTTACTCGCTTTGATTCTCCATTTCTTCAAAAGCATGGCTTTTTCGACGATGTCATGTCACTCCCGTCAATTACTTCCCACAAATTTTGACCTTGGAGGTATGGCTCCTTGCAAGTTTGTCATATGGTATAATTTTGATTACCGACTTTCTTAATTCTACCTATCACTTGTCGGTTGTCCATCGTGACTTGATTTACCTCCTTGTAATCAAATAAACTTTACGAAAGCTTCAGAATCTCCTTTTGTGTACGATCCCAAGAAGCCCAAAAAAAAAGTGCCCTCGACAACGATTCCAAATTGTTGAGATCAAAACCTAAAAGAAAATTTTGATATAAAATCACGTACACGACTTTAAAGACACACACCGCTAATTATGTAATATTCACTCAAAGCACTTTAATGGACTGGCACTCAATTCTCTCTCACACATATCCACAAGCTACCTCTCTCTCTTTATCTCTTTCTCGCCCTATTTTTCTTCCCGCTCTCACCACACACATTACATGCAGCCAAGAATTGAGTAATATGGTGTAGTTGCAGTTGCATTCTCCAGGTTGTTCCCTGCTTGCTTCAAGAATTGAATAAATATGGTGTCCAGAATTTTCCAGCCCACTTGAACTGATGAATGGAGGAAGACACAGCACATTCTAGAAATGTCGGTGCTGCATTTTCAGATTCGGATTTAAATAATGTGAAACGGAAATATGAGTTTCGTAGAATTTGAAAATTATGGGAGTGGATTAGCTGAAACTTTTATCCCTTGATTATCCAATTTTTGTAGTTCTCAGAACATTTTTGGTAGACGGGCTGCTGTGTGACAGGGAAAATTTACCATTCTGCGGGGTCAAATGGTGGGGATTCATAGAGTTCTTCAAATCAATCACCACTGGCAGTCGCCACCCCCTCCCCTTGTAGCTCCGCTTCTGGCGGTAAATATGTATAGATAAAAAAATAATAATAATAAATGGCCGAGTTTTTAGATAACATTGATTTCTTGTTTCACTGCTGAGCGACTGTGAAAATTCTTCTCTTAATTAAAAATGAGTCTATTGTACGTGGAAGCCAGATGCTAACATTTTAATAAGATATCCTGCTCAATTCTAACATTTTATTATGGAAAAGTTACAACAGGGGTTTCCAGCCCTTAAAAAATATAACGAGCGAGTCTCAATTTAATTTTTCGAGACCTTCACCTCAACCTTCGTGAAATTAGGTAAATTGGATGAAACCCGCAACCAAACTGTTACATGTCTTGCATGTGGCCTCTTTTGAGGAATATTTTTGTCGACACAATGAGTGTCTCCTTCCTTCAACAACAAATATCAAAATCTATCTCCCTGAGAACTGAAATCCACTTCACAACAAGAATTCTAGTATTTAGACCCTCCATGAGAATGGTGATGTAGAAGTTGGAAGAGGTGGACTCTTAAAAATTAACTCATAACGGCTACCACAATAGTTGATTCCGTAGCCCACCTTTCGTGTAAAGTAGTTTACCTAGACCATAAAAGATGCTTTTTGACCAATAGTTACTTAAAACACATTATATTTTGGCTTCATTGATTGAGAATTGTATCTGTGGCTACTACTGTTTTATTGGTCTATTGTCCCTAATAATCAATTCTCACTAATCATGTCCTATAGGGATCATCGAATCAAAGACACTAATCAAATTTGTTGCATATGCTGGTCACAAAAATACATTAGCTTCATTTTGTTACAACTTGTTACGCATCAAAGACACTAATCAAATTTTTTGCACATGTTGGTCACAAAAATACATTAATACAACTTCATTTCGTTACTAACTTGTTACACATCTCGAAAAAAAATAACTCCAAGAAAATAAATCATGAAAAACTGAAAATACCTAAACAAGAGGAAGAAGAAACACATATAAAATCAAAAAACAAATGAACAAAAGACAAGGTCATTTGTGAAGATAATCAAGTAAGGTTGTTCCTACTGCAACTCCTCGGTACATGGGTGCTATGGAAGTTAAGGCTCCTTTCCTATGGTTATGGGGCTTTCTTACATTTCCTGTCATGTTTCCTTTCTTTTCATGGTGTGGAGCTCGAACTGCAGTTTCATGTATCTCTTCCATTTCTTGCCCTGGAATCAAGTAAGAAGGCATTTCCCTCTTGGTTGAATCGAGCCTGTAAAATTGAGCTACTAAGTTAACCCAAAAGAGCATTCTTAAAGTCAAGGATACAGAATTCATACTTACCCTTGACGCCGAATAGAATGTTGTTGCAGAGGGGATCTCATTTTCCTAAACTTCTCCAACCTTTGAATCGCATTATTTTGCAGAGGGGATGCGGCAGGCGTTGTTGGCTCCTGGTTTCTTAAAACATGAGACCTTTGAGGTGTTGCATTGGCTGCTGTTTTCACTATCTCTTGCCCTTGTAAAAGCTTTTGAACAATTATCATCTTTCTCTCTTTCTGCTAAAGCAACAGTTTGTGAACTGTTCTGTTAAGAAACTAACCTTTTGACAATTGAAATATAATGCATCCTCTTGAGACATATGAATCTACTTTTTAGGATGCTTCCATTTCTGACATAATTACATGTATTGACCAAGATTTTAGTATACTCATATTGTACGAGAAAAAAAAATTACTCACTTGAATATCTTTTGCTTCCTTTATATGCGACTTTCCAGCTAATAGTGTTGAAACTGCACTTTCATTCCTCTCCAAGTAAGCTTCCTTGTGCATCATTCTTTCCTGAAACCAGATCTTCATTAAATCACACAACAATAATAGTGGTTTGTTTACTATTTAATTGTTTGGCAGAAATAATTACATCAGTTCTTAGCCTAAAAGGTTTGGGGGTTGTTGGCTTTGGTTTCTGGAACTTCAACACTGGGGCAGCATTATCCTGCTGCAAATTTTCATGTGCTTGAGAAACCTATATTAAAACTTAAGAATTAGTATAAGAAACTGAAATGCAATACATAATGCAGATGAAATCCGAAATAGAAGATTAAGTAAAATGAAATGAAACCTTTCTAATTTTTCCAGACGTGTCCTGCACGCCAAGGATTTTTGTTCCATTCTGCTTCGGACTATGAATGTCACCTCTGCGAGCAAATTTTACACTCATAAATTTCAGAACAAAAATCAGATTGAAGAAATAATCTGAACAATGCACACCCAGATAACCAGAGAGATCTCAAACCTGTTCTCATCAAAGCCCATGGTGTTTTCTTTGTCATCACTGTCCATTGGTTCGTTCTCATGCGTTGCTCCCTTGGAAGGATTATGCTCAGCCTCAACTGGGACGGCTTCAGAGCATAGTCTGTTTTCTGAACCCAATTTCCGTTTATCATTAAGTTCATTGGCATTACTGCTATCATTCACTTGTCTGTTTGGTTCTTCAGAAATTGGGTTAGTACTTCCCTCTAAGCTCCTCTCTTCTGCATTTGGCAAACAGTATGCTCCCGTTCTGGAGGCATCCTCCAATGTACCTATGCTGATTATTAAAACGTCATCTGCTCTTGATTTTACATCAATATCCAAATCACCAGGGTCATTTTTCACCAATTTTTTAGGGACACATTGTCTTAACTTCCCTTTGCTCTTACTACTTTTCACAGATCTTACAGACTTAGTTTCCTGCTTGATACAACCTTTAGAATCTAATTGTTCCCCAGTTGTTCTTTGAACCTCCTCGCTGCCACTCAGCAGTCCTCTTGAGTTTACATCCATATCCAAATCACCAGGGCCATTTTTCACCATTTTTTTAGGGACACATTGTCTTGACAACTTCCCTTTGCTCTTACTACTTTTCACAGATCTTACAGACTTAGTTTCCTGCTTGATACAACCTTGAGAATCTAATAGTTCCCCAGTTGTTCTTTGAACCTCCTTGCTGCCACTCAGCAGTCCTCTTTTACAATTTCTCTTACTGTCCAAATTCTTCAAAGATTTGCTAGAATACCCCAAAAAAGGTTTCTTCTTCTGACTAGTGATTTCAAGCCTTTTCATTCCTTCACATAATTTTGATAAGGGTGTACGCAATTCCACAGAAGTCTTTACCTTGATAGCTTTCTTGGGAGAGTGAAAAACCAGAGTCTTTGCTACCGACCGGCTATTTGAGATTTCAATGGTGGTTGGTTTTGGATTCTGAACACTACGAAAAGAATTCGAATTTGGGAGGCCTTTTTTGTTCCTTGGAGTTGTAAGATACTTGGCAGCAACTGGCTTCGTCTTGTTCTTTGAGGTAGACTCAGGCTTCAGAAGAGGCCTAACAACTTTTGATTTGTCATTGACCATCTTTTGAGAAATTGACGAAATCACTGCTAATCTTGATGATAATCTAGACTTCGAAGATTTTGGAGGAGCTGAACGCGGACATTTTGTAGGTGTTCTGAGGAAATACTCAATTTATCATAAGCAAGTTATAGAATAAGTCACTATTAAATGCGAAGTTTCACCAAAATTTATGATCTATATTACCTGGAAGCATTTCTATTGAGTGTTCTCCGAAGTTTTACATTGGGACTCCTTGCTGCCATTACCTGTATGAATAAATCAGTCAAGTAAAGATTTGGATTATTTCCAAAACTACCAATTGAGCAAAGGAATCATCAATTGGGACTAACCCGAAGAACAAAGTTTTTATAGATTGCTTCGGAATCCATTTCCTCCTCGTGCTTTTGGTCACATCCTGAAGCATCATTAACAAAGAGGAATTACAAAAATTGCACAAGCTAGACGAGGCATAATCAAACACAGAGTTTGAGCCTCCTGCAAAAAACAATATAAAAGCATTGAACCTCATTTGAGCTTCTTTTGGTACACATGAAGCACTCATTCTCTCTTTCTTTACCCAATTTGAAATTATCAAAAACATCATGAATTTGAACGAAACATTTTTATCTAATAATTTGTGCAAGAGGAAGCCCTAATTTTGTTGGTAATTTGTAGCATAATTTTTAATTTTATCCAATCTCATAATATTTGAAACCTTCAAATGAAAACAAGGATAACAAATTAAAACCAAAAACAAAGAAAGCATACGACTATATTCCCAGATCTTATTCATATATGTATAGAAACACCAAAATCATACTACAAAAAACATTGGAAATAATGTATTTTTTAAACAAAGAAATTGAACACTGACCAACGCGAAGGCAAAACCAGTAGCGATCATCCGGGCAGTAATGGTCGGGGACAGTGAAATCAACGAACTTTGGGGCCTCAATTTTCTCATAAAATTGCTCGTCTTCTCCACCTTCATCTTCAATGCTAATGGTGTCACTCAAATCTCCATTTTTCGACGAAAATGATTTAGATTGTTTCAGATATTCTTCCATTTTATCAATTAATTTCTTTATTTATTTTTCAAAAAAAGGGGCATAAAATGTAAATGGAACGTTGGGATGTTTGTTGAAGAAGAGCGGAGGGAATAGAGAGTGATTTTTAAAAGTAGGAACCTGTCTGTAACTAGCCGTTGCAATCCGTCCTAGTAATACAAACGAAATCCAGGGGTAATTTGGTATTCAACCTTTTGGGCTACAATTCAGATTTGGGCTTCTTGGATGGTATTTATAGAGCTTTGAGGCCCATTAATCGCGACTTCACTAGGGGAAAAATTCATAACTAAGAAAGTTTTTCGAGAAATATTAGAGTAAATTGTGATATATAATTAAGGATGGCAATTGGTCCACTTGAGCCGGCTCTCCACTTAGACAGCCAAGTTCGGCTCTTGAAAAAAACAGTGATGTCAACTTGACCCATAACTTGTCTAAAATTGGTTCAAATCGTCCATAAACCAAATCGAGATGATCATTTGTCACTTTTATCTATGAAATTAATATTAATAAAATTTGAAGAGATAAAGAGAAATGCTACATATACAAGCTGCTTTTTGATAGAATGCCAGGTGATAGCACCTCATCGGATTTTGAACAAAAAATTAAATTAAATTAAATTAGCAAATGAGGTGCCACTATTTCAGTACCTGTAAACTCATCCGTAGAAAATATCTATACAATTAGCATTTTTAGAAGATAAATCTCTTCAAGACATGAATATTCTATACACCTATATAACCGTAACCGTATATTAATAAGGATTAAATTAGTTGTACACTCTAGATGTATATTAAGATTGATATTCTATGAGTTCTCAAAATTCGTATCATTAATTGTTTGAAGTGTCGTTAAAACTAATATGTAAAAAGTTGTTATCTCAAAAAAAATGTTAAACTTATTATTAACAAAGATGTACATGTACCATGATTGCAATAATAATACATAAAACAATAATTTAGAAAATGATCAAAGACACGGCTGGACGTGTGGGTGCCACCTTTCATGATAAAGACGGAACCGTAGAGAATAGAACCGAATCGCATCCGCATGTTATTTAGCCTCTTTCAGCTAAAGCGCAATAATCACTCCCTTTTCTATCCGGTTCCTACCCATTTTTGTCTTCTCTACAATTACCGACCAGTATTTAGTTATTTGCGGGTAGGAGTACAGAATAGAGTAGAAGAATGGCGGTGGAGTATGAATGTTGCCAAACGGAGTTTTTCATTCACATTCTTGTGATTGTATTACTCGTGGCTTTTGCTGGCATGATGTCGGGGCTCACTTTGGGACTCATGTCTCTCAGCCTTGTCGATCTTGAAGTTCTTGCCAAATCAGGCACTCCCAAGGACAAAACATATGCCGGTATAGTTTTTTTTTCCTAGTTTTGTTGCCGTTTTGGATTGAAGTTGCCAATTGATTTTTAAGCAATTAGTATTTCACCTCAGTATTCTGGTTTTTGTTAGAAATATGGTTCAATAGAGTTGTTGTTAATGATTTTATGGTTTTTTAACAGTAAGTGCTGTGAGGTCATCAATATTAGTTGTTTTGAGTAGAGAATTTATCAGATGCCTCCAGGGAACTATTGCCGGTCTGAAAGTATTTTCAAGTTTGAGAGAATTCAGCAAATTGCTGTTGATAAACAATGATACACGTAATGAAATCTTAATAACCTGAGAGTTTTTATGGCAATACTACTGGAATTGTGCTGTCAGCCTTGAGTGGATCATATGTTATTTAGTTACATACTTACTGTCTAGTGTCTACTGTGAACTCCTTTGTGTTTGTGCTACATTGGAAAGGTTGCTTACCTTTAGCAGTCATGACATCATTTTGCAAAAATTAAATTGTTTTTGTTACTTTGAATAAATTGATAGTTGAAATTGAAGTGGGAGATTGATTGGTAATGTTAGTGAGCATAATAAAGAAAGTTATAAAGATGATGAATTGGCTCTGGATTATATATCTATACAGATTTTAAATTTGTTTTAGTTGAGAATCATATTGATTGGGCATTTTACATACGCATATTTACTCTTATTGCAGCAAAGATATTGCCAGTGGTCAAGAATCAGCATTTATTGCTTTGCACCCTGCTCATCTGCAATGCTGCTGCAATGGAGGTAACACACTCAAGATATTATGCTTAAACAAATTTTTGAAATCAGATAAGATATGATATATTTGGCATTTTTACTTTCAGGCGCTTCCTATTTTTCTTGATAGTCTAATTACAGCTTGGGGTGCTATCCTGATATCTGTGACATTAATTCTACTGTTTGGTGAGGTAAGAAATTTATATATAATAACTAGCTGTGGAGCCTTTGGTTGCACCAGACATTCCCGTACTTTCACATGTACACACACATACAACAACTCCTTGCTAATGATTTTTCCATTTCTCTTTCTTGAATTGAATGTTTGAAGAATTTAGAT
This sequence comes from Fraxinus cuspidata, assembly GCA_903798385.1. Classification (NCBI taxonomy): domain Eukaryota; kingdom Viridiplantae; phylum Streptophyta; class Magnoliopsida; order Lamiales; family Oleaceae; genus Fraxinus; species Fraxinus cuspidata. The sequence continues at coordinate 8,756 of CAIGRP010066504.1, read as the reverse complement.
TGTTGATGGATGTCATAAACTATAAACCTATTTTACTGGAACTTTTACAATATTAATGGGAACCGAACTAGTGGGGCAAGTTAGCATAGAATTTTTTTGGTTGAATGTTAGAATATTAGACCACGACGTAGTTTTAAATGACTAAATCTGAAATCGAGGTGATACACAACATTGGCTTGATGTACCATTCTTTAAGATGTGAAGGTAAAAAGGCATATAGAGAAGCATTACCAAGTTCGCTTGAGAATGATAACAAACTATTTGCAGATTCAGAACTAGAAAAGAGTTCCATTGGCTAAATGCCTAAATAATTATGATGGAATCTGGAATAAACTGATTTCGAAATATATTTTTTTATTATTTGTTGAAGCATCAATCCACATAAAAGAGCTGAATAACTGAATTTGATAGTACTCACTTGAATTGTTATTGACTTAGATTGAAGAGGAGGTAACGATATTGCGCATTTGAATTAAAAATGATAATGAAAATTTTGATGAAGAATGTGCTTAGATAGAATTGTTGAACATTCTGCCTGCAAGTAGAATGCAAATCATTTCTTCACATGAATGACGAAATTGGGAAAGTAACTGAATTCCAAGCTGCAGTGGAATTTTTGGATACGTATAAAGTTAAACAAGGATTTGAAATCGTCCAAAAAGATGGGATTACTGATTTGATAAGATTGGCAACCACCATATAAAGTAGCACATTCAGTACAATCCAAGTAATTCGCATATTTTGTTGGCATAGTGGTTGGATTGTTAAATTCAGTAATCATCCTGATGTATTTATTGTTTCTCAGCTAATTAAAGGATATATCAAGTTGGAGGAAAACAGTTTTCTCCCTACAAAAAGACATTTTTGTACTTTCATTCTCTTTTTGATTTCTTTTTTTTATTGGTTTGAACTGGGTCCTATCATTTCTACTAAAGAGTGTAACCCAAATGAAAACCTGGGGGCTCGTTTAGTTTGTGTTTCAGTTTTCTTTTTTCAAGGTCTGTTTTAAAGATTTTTAAAAATGTGTTTGGTTTGTCATTTTAACAAATTATCTTTCAAAACAAAAAACTAGAAAATACGTTTATTTTGAAATTTTGAGAATTTATTTTATGACATTTTATTCCAAAACATTTTATTATTCAGTAAAAATTGAATAATTTTTTGTTAATATTACAATATTTTTTCTACCTACAAAAATAAAATAAAAACAAATAATAAACTGAATTCAAAATATAGAAAATTAAAAATAAAAATTAATGACGTGGACTAAAAATATTTTTATTTGTGTTCATTTAAATATTTATTTAGAATATTTACATAAATAGTCATTTAAGAGTTTGAACTTTTTTTATTTTTTATAATTTTTCTCAAAGAAATTTTTTAGATTTTATTTTCTCAAAATCTTTATTTTTTCATTTTTTGAATTTATCAATTTTATTTTTTTAATTTTTTTTACATTTTCTTTAAATAAATTTTTATTTAAATGTTAGTTTTGCGTATTTTAAGTGTATTTTAAATTTTCACTTAACCTTGTTTTAAAAAACACATTTTCAGAAATACCAGACCAAACACGTTATCAATGTTTTGGAAGGGGACATTTTCGTGTGGTATTTAATAGCAATATATCAGCATAGCAGGATCCACCAACCTGGAAAAGCTTTATGTTTTAAGTGAGAGAAGCCGTGTGTTTTGACTTGACTATTCTGATCTTCTGAAATGTTTTAACATTATAAGCTGCTACATGAAATAAAAGAACTAGTATACATGAAGTGATTGCTATGAATGCATTGTCAGATCATACCGCAGTCTGTTTGCACTAGATATGGACTCGCTATTGGTGCTACTGTGGCCCCCATGGTTCGCATACTAGTCTGGATTTGTTTTCCAGTTGCATATCCAATAAGCAAGGTACACTTCTAGTTTAAGAAGAGTGTTTCATGGTTCACTAGTTCGGAATATTCCTGGGTGAATTTTTGCAAGTTATCGACTTTGCAGCTATTTCTGTTACATGCAGTTATTAGACTTGTTGCTTGGTGACGGGCATAGAGCTCTGTTTCGTCGTGCTGAGTTGAAAACCCTAGTTAATTTGCATGGCAACGAGGTATGAAGGAGATACAGAATTTGACTTCAAAGGGTCTCTTTTGTTCTTTACATTGTGGTGAATTGACACGTTGATTTTACACTGTACTACTTCCTTCAAATGTTGTTGTGCATCATTACGATCGGAACTTTGTTATCTTGGGTTCTTACCTTTACTTTTCTGACTCTCTACTTTCTTTACTTCTTTTAATCAGGCAGGTAAAGGTGGAGAACTGACACATGATGAGACAACAATTATTGCAGGGGCGCTTGAACTCTCTGAGAAAACAGCTAGCGATGCCATGACTCCAATATCCGAAACTTTCACAATTGATATAAATGCAAAGCTTGACAGGTACATCATAATTTGGCTAGCCTTAAAATGCAAGCTGTTAGAATCTTGATATATTTTGATTTGGTGTGGTATAGGTTCTTGATGAATCTAATTTTGGAGAAAGGACATAGCAGAGTGCCAGTCTACTACGAGCAACCTACAAACATTATTGGACTTATTCTGGTACTTCATTTCATTTATGGGCAGTTTCGACGAGTGATTAGTTATTTATTTCACTTTATGAACATTGCTGCATCTTGTGGATGGGTGCACTCTAGTTCATTAAAGATCCCTTATGTCCAGCAACTTCACTAAATGACTGCTGATATTAGGTTCCATTTTTGTGCTGGAATCAAAATTCTTTTTCTCATTTTTTTGTATCCTCTTGCCTGCTTTAGTTAGATGTAGTTTGGCCTGTACTGTACTGTGGAAAAAACCATCTGAAAGATTAGATCCAATAAACTTTCTGATAGCTATAATACTGCAATAAGTTGGGAACTGTACAACTTTTTGAAAATTAAGGCTTTAAGGTGGTGCTTTCAGATATATTTGACGTGGTCTTACTTGGTCTGATCCTACTATGGCTGGGGATGTAGAGCCATCCACAAACATTGAGTTTTTCCCTTTTATATATTCTGTTATCACCATAAATTCCAATCAACATGTTGATGTAGACATTGTTTATTAATATAATGTAGTTTTCTTATTGTGTTTATTCCCTTGTAGGTTAAGAACTTGTTAACTATCCATCCAGAAGATGAAGTCCCCGTGAAGAGTGTTACAATCCGTAGAATTCCAAGGTATCGTGGTTATATAGAACATTGATGTCTAATGCCGAAGTTGATCTTTAGTTGCTTGAAGTGGTGAAAATTATACGAACATTGATGTCTAATTCCTAAGTCGTTCTTTAGTTGCTTGAAGTAGTGAAAATGATGCGTAGAATTTTATCTTGCTTTACCTTTGGAGTCATCACACTACTCTCACGAGTTACAATTTTCAGATCATTTAGGCATTTCTACATGCACCTCAATTTGGCACTTGTTCCTCAGATTCTGACCTAAAACTGATAAAGGAATTAATTTTCTAGTTATTTGTCTATCTGCATGCACACGTGGGCAGAATGTGTCCATGTATTTATTCTAAATAACTGTATTGGTTTGATTTGGTATTTTGCTTCATTTTCTGAGTGGTACTTTTTAGTAGAAGAAACTGGTGGGCCTCAGGCTGTTTATCAACAGCCTTATAATGATTCAAGTGTTCCTAGATAGGACACTCTCGATATTGCTTTTTAACTTGTTTTTATATGATTGACATCTTAGGGTTCCAGAAACTATGCCATTATATGACATCTTGAATGAATTCCAGAAGGGTCACAGCCACATGGCTGTTGTTGTTAGGCACTCCAACAAGGCCACACAACAGCCAGCTAGCACAGATCCTGTAGACAGTAAGTTTTTTAGATGACTGATAGCTTTATGGTATCAGATGCGCTGTGTTGCCTACAATTTCCTTTAAGGGCATGTATTTGTAGATACGGTCAAGGATGTGAGAGTAGACATTGATGGTGAAAACCCCAAGGAGAAGAGTGTAAAGACCAAAAGATCACTGAAGAAATGGAAGAGTTTCCCAAATAATGGAAACGATTCCTTCAAAGGTACACCTAGGAGCAAAAAGTGGACGAAAAACATGTATGCAGAGATCCTACAAATAGATGAAAATCCTCTACCAACTCTCCATGAAGAAGAAGCAGTTGGAATAATAACCATGGAAGATGTCATAGAAGAGCTTCTACAGGTGAAGTCAATCTCTCTTAATACTTATCTTAGAGCATGTTTGTCAAAGCTTAAATTACAATTGAAGCCGGTCAAACCTACTTTTCATATTACCCACTTATTATCCACATATTTCATAGAATCCATAACCTATAATTAAAAGCACTAACAAACAAGCACTTAATAACATCTTGATTATGTACCATCTATCTAGGGCTGGCTTTATCTATTTTAATCCTTTTACCTTTGATTCTTCCACTTCAAGAATGCTATATATCTTATACTCATCATTGCCTCTCGCAGGAGGAAATCTTTGACGAGACTGATCATCACGTTGAAGATTCATGATATTGGTTCATTGATGTCTATTGTATGTATGGTATTGACAAAATATTGATGTAAATGCAAATTACGCTACAGTTGTGTTAGAAAGAATTTTGATGATGCCTTTGTAAACGTTAGAAAGATTATTGATGTTGTAAACAGTTGTAGCGGGACAGGACATTGTACCATAGTCGAAGAAACTTGGCCACTAGTTGTTTGAGAGGAAATTATTGTTTCTACATTCTCATGACCCATGTTGCTATTTTCTGTGGCTAAGCCAATATGTCCAGGATATGACGCCAACTACCATCACTTTTAAGAGCATGTTTGCCTGAACTTGACAAATTTATCATAAGAAATGTAATTTATTTTATCTTAGGGGTTAGATGTTGGGGGTGGATTGGATTGGAATGGTGAACGTGAATAATTTTTGTTAATTGACTAACTTTGTTGACCTCAAAATATATTGTCAACATATGTCGGACTCACTCGTGTATGCGCAAGTTGGATTCAACACGTAAAGGCAGATTGACGGTCGATATCGCCCTAAAATTGGACGTGGGAGGAGCTCAATGAAACGAGACGTTTTTGTTCGGGTTTCAGCTATATATTTGGGATACGATTGTATAATAACAACAAATCACTGCAAATTCAGATTAAAGCTTGCAAATCAATATAAGAGAATAAATCAAGTTGTTCACAGTATCTAAAGTTGCATTAACCTTCAATTGTTACATGGTGGGAGTATTTATAGTGTTACAAATGGAATGGTGACCCTTAGATGAAATTATACGTGGTTTCATCCCCTCGGTCAAAGCATCAAATCATTGCTATTATGTTGACTTTTCTAGCTTTACAAAGCATTTAATGCTCTTACATCATATTGACAACACAAGACACAAATACACCTTTTACAAAAGTCACATCAATCATTTAAATAAGATTTCTTCAATAAATACAAAATCTTTACACGTGAACCGCCATCAGCCGGTTGGGCCTTGGACATGGCTGCTTCGGCATGCCCACCTCGAATTGATAATGGACCTTGGAAATTACCGCATGGGCCTCGTCTATATAGTTGATGGTTCGACATGAGTGGGTCCCCAACTTAGCTAAGTCGGCCACGTGGCAATGCTAGCAGCAAGTCGTAACAAACTTTTCATTGGAAATCATTGAAGATTCTTTCAGCGTAGATTTATTAAAGGTTTAAGATCATGTTGCACATTTTTTATAGGATTGGAACTTTTGATGCAAATCTCTTGTTTTAATTAATCAAAAATGAAAAAAAGATAATTTTTTTCTTTTTAAAATTGGTCAAATTATGGTCAAACACTTGACTTTTGGTCAATTAACGAATTTTTGAGCAAAAATCGTTCTGACGTTCTTCTAATGCACATTTTTAAAAGTTTGCCAAGTATCTTATATGATTTAAAGCTTTGGAATCTATCTACACTATTTTGAATGATTTGCAATCTCCATTGCAAATTTTCTATGGCTAAATATATTCACACTATAATTTTAGTAAATAAATTACATTTTAATTGCATGAAAAGTTTATAACATTTACACATTATCACATTTATGTATCAAACTACTTTTTATTACATTCTTATTCACAAATTAACGTAAATTGTTAATTATGGTTTCTCTCCAAAAATTTCTTTAATATATGATAAAAAAAAAAATTCATTTACCCAATATATTTTTGACTAAGCAAAATGAATACTGCAAAAAAGTGATTAAATATTTGACCCCATTTTAAAGCACATTAACAATATTTTTGGAGGAAAACTATGATTAGGGACAAGATTTTGAAATGTTAAAAACAAGAATGTTATAAAGAAAAAAGTTAAGAATATAAGTGTTATAATGAATAAAAGTAAATGAAATTTAATATACACAAAACGTGATATATTTATCAAAAAGGTGATGTGTATATAACTACCCATTTCCGAATTCTTTCCGAATTCCAAGTTAAATGGTTATAATGACAATTATACCCTTATATTTTCGAATCATAGACTAGCTACCCGTAAACCCGATCTTTCTCTACATATATAATTGGATCTCCAGGGGTATTTATCTCTATATGTTAAGGTATGTTATATTTTTTTTCTCTAGTGTATATAATATAATAGTGTTATGTGTGATTATTATGATATTTCATTTTTTTACACTTATATTCAAAAACACGCTTGAACAAATGTTGCATTAGGGAAATTCAACTTCAACAATCCCCTAGAGGGATTATGTGGTGCCCATAATCCCCTGGTTCTTCAGGGGATTGTTCAAGAAGCACGGCACGTTGCATTAAGTGTGATCATTGCGTAATGTTATTTGTACATTATGTTTTACAAATTGATGTACAATATGATGATATGGAAAAGAGAGAAAAACAAAGAAGCCGGTTATTATTATCGAAAACCCCATGCCCTTATAATCAGGAAAATAATTCCTGTCGCAAATGTAAAGAAAAAACATAAGTGGTCAAAATGTGTACGATAACACTAAAAAGATTTCATTTGATGAGATACTCACATAAAGCCGTCTAGCCCCTAACCAAACTCTTTGGGGGCGAAGGAAATGGGAGTAATAAGCAGCACACAACATAGACAGCCACGGCAAAGAAGCATTAGACGAGGCTCAAATGGCAGGGATTCAAACCAGAAAGTAAAGCAACTGGACCATTAGAAAAAAACGCCTCCAAGGCTCAAGTAATCAAAAACACGCTTGACGCATTTCCTTTCTTGCTTGATCAGGCGATGAACAAAAGACCTTGTAAAGTGTATCTGCCGATGTATTTACAGTAGACGCCACAGGCTACAAAAGAACGTTTGATTTCTCAAGTTGTTGAAATTTAAAACTAATCATTTTTTAGGTTCAATCTATAACTCACCTTTCTAATGGTAGAGAAGGATTCAAGATACTTGCAAAGGGTAGATGCGTCATTTAGGTCACGTATAGGTCTAAGAAGATATCGTAGCATAACCAGAACTTGCAATATGGGCTAAAAGTTACAAAGTATCACAATTGTTACCAGTGGCGGACCCAACATTGAAGTTCAGCCCGGGCAGACGTTGATCGGTCAACATCGACAATCAGCGATCGTAAGAGAGAAGTCGTTTATTAATATTTAATTAAATAATATTGAAAATTACTCAATATTTTCAAGTGCTATGTTTTTAGTGTTAGAAACTTACAATGTTTTACATCATAGTTCTGGAGTAATCTGTATACAGAAGTTTTTCATTATTTCTTCTCAATGAGTATTAATAATCACTGCCCATATAACTACTAAGGGCTTGTTTGGTGAAGTTTTTTTTTGCTATAAAACTGATGAAACCTAATTTTTAACCACACATTATTCATAACTTTCATCCATTGTTTCACCTAACATTTCATAGAATAGTTTGAATGTAGTATCATTATATTTTGTTGGCAATGTAAAAGTTAAAAGTGCCAACATTCATAAATCCAATTCTAAATCCAAAATTTCAATTCCCCCAATTCCAAATCCAATTCCACACCCCAAATCCAATCCCAATTCCAAATTCAATTCCAATTCCAATCTTANGTTTCACCTAACATTTCATAGAATAGTTTGAATGTAGTATCATTATATTTTGTTGGCAATGTAAAAGTTAAAAGTGCCAACATTCATAAATCCAATTCTAAATCCAAAATTTCAATTCCCCCAATTCCAAATCCAATTCCAAACCCTAAATCCAATTCCAATTCCAAATCCAATTCCAAACCCTAAATCCAATTCCAATTCCAAATCCAATTTTAATTTTCCCCAATTCCAAATCTAATCCCCCCAATTCCAATTCATAAACCATACATGAAACAACACTGAAATTTGGATAAAACGTGATTTTATAACTCATAAATAGATAATAACACCAAAAATAAAAACAAAACAGACAAAAAAAAACGATGGGCAAAAATGAGAAAACTCACGGCGTCGCGACAAATCGTGGCGAAGCAGAAGCTGCAACCGTTCGTTCACAAATCATACTGGTGGCCAGTCGGTGGTGGTGAGGATTCACCGACAAACGGGAGAAGATGGCTGGACAGCTTTGGCAGAACTCGGCAAGAAATCGGAATCGCCAATCGCATCGAAGCCTTGAATTGAAAGAACTGATTTTGTTTCCAACAATTTTAATTTCAATTGGGGAAAAAGGGTTGGGCCCATAGGCTGGACCTATATAATTAAGTATTAGGCCGAAAAACAAATGCCCAACCCA